>JAVYIG010010983.1:0-64403 GCA_035222895.1 Strongylocentrotus droebachiensis | reverse complement strand
ACATTGTTCTGATTTAATAGTTATCACTGATTAGACGTTTGCCATCAGATTCTTGTAGCAGAATATTATATAAGCATGGTAGATTCTCAGCTGTATTGAAGCATGTCCAGTTGTAGATCGTTAACAAGAGATCTAATTGAACCATCTAATTAGAAGATCATCCACATGCTCTCCCTTCTATTTCACGAAAGAAATATTTGTAATGATATTGTTATGGTACATTTTGGTCACATCAAGTTTCTATATTATATAGCAAACTGAAAATGAATACTAAGTGCTCATGAAAAATTATAAACAACAAGCAGTACATCTGACCCCTACTGCTATCTAGGTTGGCCCCATTCTCAGTCATCTCATCACGGGACATCAGCTATTTTCAGCAGTCAGTTTATTTTGATTTGATCTCATCAATCTTGTTCTCTTTTTCTTAAGATCAACTTGGTTTTATCCTGTAGATTCTGATGTAAACAAGAAAGAGAGAGAGAGAAAGCGACATTAATGTCCTGAGGTCATATGCTCATTGCCCTAGGGTTAGGGTTAGCATTAAGGTACTCTCTCTCTCCCTCTCTCTCTCTCTCTCTCTCTCTCTCTCTCTCTCTCTCTCTCTCTCTCTCCACTTGCTTACTTCAGAATCTTCAGGGTAACTCAACATGGGATTTGTTCGTTCATTGTTGCTGTTCTGTATTTTTGCTAGTGGTATTTCTGTTTAAAGCGGTATATTTTTACATGATCTTGTTAACCTCATTCATGGTTCTTGGCAGCATCCAACCAGCCTGTTCTGTGTATTTCATTGTAAAGTTGAAGTCCTGACAGGAATCTTGAGAGGCTTATTTGAAGGATGAATGGATCTGTTTATTCATGTTCAGACTGACAAGTCTTAATCCACATCATAAATGAAGTTTGATGAAGACGGGTCCTTTATTATATCTACAGTCTAATACCCAAAGTCCTTTGAAAGCAAATAGAAACATTATAATCTCATATTCGGCATACAAGTACAGGTTACTGTGATTAAACACATCCGAACAACAACAACAATGTCTCTCCCCCCTCAAGTAACAAACAAATAGACACACGATAGACAAGCAAACAAACACAAATTTGGTAGGGGTTTATGTGTAGATGAACGGATACAAGGTATAAGACAAATATGTCCAGTTTCATGAACCAATTTGATAATTTAAAAAAATTCAACCTTCAAATATATTTAGCAAAATGGTTGGCCCAATAAAATGTTTCCCTTTTAGTAGACCTTTCACCTGGCATGCATGTGACGATCATATCTTGAAATGATGCCATGTGTAAATCTTATTATAGTTCAGGAGAGTTCTAGCTGCCAATCCGTAACCTTCTTCACCCAGGGACATGCCAGAAAATAGATTGATTTGTGCACTGACGTTTGACAGTGTATTAAACGATCCAAACTTTCACAGAAATCCATCACAACCTCCCAGAACTGTTTTTCCATATTCCCTACCTCAAAAAGCCTCCCAAGCAAGAAAAAAAAAATAAAGAATGCAATTTAATGCAGAAAGCACATGTAGGGGGAGATGTCTGTATCATGTTGGGTGATATGTTTCAGTTTGTATGCCCCATGTGTGAGTCATTTCCAGTTTTTATCAAATCGTATTTTGTTTCTTCTGTACATCTTCCAAACAACAAGTCAGGGACTACTGACAAGCAGTCCTAAAGAATTTAAAATCCCATCATAGTTCCTTAATGTATGGGAGAGAGGGGGGGGGGGGGGGCACAACAACAAAATACTTGGATGATATTCCATTTATACAATATATATGCACCAAATCCCCCGTAACGATCTCTTAAAATTTCTGCATTGTATTGAGAGGTTCAAAACTACGCTGTTGTATTTGCATGAAATTTGATTGAAGGTGAATGTGGTTGTGTTTGATCAATGCAAATGTTCTGCTGTTCTCTTGTTTTATGTCTTGCTATGTGGATGCACGTTCACATCTCATGAGATTGAAGTTTGACATTCCTTGCAGGCTTGCATGGAAAGCTGATTTATTATTATTTTGATGGAATTGGATGAGAAAGCATGTATAATGTATGTTGAAAGCATGAAAATTGTGTTTTTGATGTTGTTTATTTATTCATTTATTTATTTGTAATTATTTGTCGTCTGTTGTTTGTTGCTCGATCAAAAATCACTCTGACAAAAGATTGTCCACCTGGCTGTCTCACTAAATGGCAAAAATGCTGGAGTAATTGTTATTTCATTCAAGTTTGGTGGTTATTGCAATATGTATGTCTAATTTTGTTGTATTCTTTATTTTCATATTCATTACATTGTACATTACCCTTTATTATTTTGTCTATTAGGCATGATGGCCTGGACTTGCAAGAATTTATTTTGTTTTCCCCGGAAAGCTTGTTATACCACCTTAATCATTCGTTTGTGGTAGGGGGGGGGGGAACTATCAGAGTTTGTTATGCTCTCACTAGACCTTACCTTAAAGGTTAAAAAATGATGTCAGGTGTACACAAAATATAAAACTAGCTTTACAGGTAAACCTAAACAAGCATAGGAATATGCAGAATGTGTATAGTTAATGAGAACAAAATTAGAAACATGTCCCAAGGTAGCCAGAGCATACACCTAGTAGATTTTTTTTTCTTTCTTCAGTTGGTTTTGAGAATAGTGCGTTGAGTATGTGTAAACTGATAGCTAAGCATATGATTTTAAATACATTTGCAGGCCAAGAAGTACGGCAAGGCAGTAAGTTTATTCTTTTATTCACCCCCTTTTCCAGGTTTTATTGTGGTTTATTTTGTTTATCATGATATTTGCTAACTTGTTACTTAACTCATCAAATCTAATTTAATAGAATAAACTAACTCATTTTTATTAAGTGAGAGGTTTTTAAAGATTAACTGTTCAATTGCAGTTCCCCCAAATGGTGTATTCCAAGATTGGTTTTGTGTTACCTCCTCCCATTGAGATAGCATTTGATATTTGTTGCATTTGTTGCATCATTTTACTTCCCATTCCTGTCAAATTTTAATGATGTTTGATTCCATGGAATATACTTGATTGTTTATCGGTAGCTTCCTCCATATTTTAGTTTAAAAAAAATAGCATTAGAGTAATTTGTTGTGAATTCATTAGCCCTGGCTAGTCATTTCATTTAATTATTATATAGTCTGTTTTTGAGACAATTCCAGTGAAATGGATTACTGTAGGACTACTGGTTTGAACTAACTTGAAACCTGTAATACCACCCCGGAATACCACATGCCTTTCCTGTACCAGTTATTTATGAGTAATATTCATGATAGGGATTAAAATTTGAATTTTCTTGTAATGAGTCCGGTGATTCCCTTAATTGCCATGCATGAATTATTCTGACCTTGCTGGACCCTTAATGAGTTGAAGCTAAGTCTAAAGCAGCATATAGAGCTCTTCTAAAGTCCCACTTGGTACTCTTTTATCCCCTCTTACCAAACCCCATTAATCTCTCAGACCAATACATACAGCACACACACATTCTTTAACAGGTGTTCTCTAGACTTGAGGTTGAAAACAATAGCTACTACCTCCTCGCCCCAAATTCAAGTTGACATTTCAAGGATACCCTAGAATTTGTCAAACTATTCATCATGAATTGGCAATTTCCTCGACGGTAATCTTTCTGCCATAAGAGGTGAAAAAGGTGCAACTTTGTCCTTCCGTGGAAAAAAATATAGCCAGGTGACATAATATAATAAAGGTAGGCCTATGTTTATATGAAAAAATGTGAGGTGATTTTTCTATGTCCTAGGCTGCAAGAGGTATAGATTTAGAATTTTCTGCTGTGCAAAGTATCATTGCTAAAACCTGGTTATCAAAATCGTAAATGGTTGACTCTGCTTGTCCAAAAATTAAAGAATTCTGACAAACAGCTTATTTTTAAACACATTTCAAATTGTAAATATTCTTTTGTACAGTACCTTTGTTTGATAATGTCATTCAATTTATATTCAGTGTAGCCATATCATGAGAACAAGTTAAAACACAAAAGTTTTTATAGTCAATTTGAGTGAAAGTGAGACTTACTAAATGATACTTATGTAGATATACTCATTTCATTACTTCTCATCATTTGACTACTAATATAATTGATGTTTGGTTAACTAATGTTTTTTTGTAAGCCTTTACAAGTACTACAACATCCACCCCCCCCCCCCCCACCCCCATTTTGTTTGCTCCCTTTTTCAGACATTTTTGTTTGCTATGAACTAGCTACATTTATGCTTGGTAAAGTTTGCTACACGTATACCAACATCTTTCACCAAATATTCTTGTTGTGAATCATGTTATTTTCTTATGCTACTGTCTCATTTAACTCACAGTATTTCCTGTCGAGAAAAAATATCAGGATAAATTTTCTTCATTAAGACAAACACCTTTCACAAACTGTTATTATGATGAATCATGATAATTAATTTTTGTCATTGTCTTTTATAATTTTCTTTGCAGTATTTTGTTTAGGGGAAAAACACACTCATATGTCATATGATTGCCTTTAATTGTCTTTAAATGTTTGTGAGATAGGTCTGATGATATCATCAGCCAGTCTTTTCCATCAGAGCCTTTCAAATAGGTCGGTTGGATCAAAATTATGATTGTGGATTACTGAAAGAGAACACCATACTATTTGCCTGAGTTTACTCATTGTATAAACTACCGAAGTCATGTTCAAGGTTGACTGTTGTAGTTTTGACCTTTCTCAGATGATTGACTGGAATTTTTGGTTACAAACAGGCAGTTTTATCAAAAATGTAGTTACTTGCAAGCTTGTAATGCTTTGTTTTGGGCCCTTTTAAGCTATCAGTAGCGTCAAATGGCTGTGTTTTGATTGAGTGGAATGCCTGACATTACAAGCTTACACATATAATCGTAAATTCCATTGAGTTCTAAGATCTCATTATTTTAAAGGTGAATTCCATTCATATTGAATTAGGTATCGTTAGAAAGGTTATTTTCAGTTCTTCATTTTTGTTTTTAGGTTCATTGTCAATAAACATAAGGGGAAGGAGATATAATGGAATGAAGTTACGAGAATCAAGTTTTTCTGAGAGAATTTCGTCTACGATACCATTAGGAGGTTTGGGCGTGTGACGTCATTCCGTGGACTATTCACAACACGGTCACCGCGCACATTCTATTCGCAATCAGATAGCACTGCAGGGTACATAATCAGAGTGAAAGTATAGATGTTATATCGGGATGATAATCATCAGTAAAAATGACAGAAGACAGCTCAGATGAACTAGAAATGAATAGAGTATGATGAAGAAGAAGTTAGTAGCAGTGATGATGGTAAAGAAAGTGAAGATGATGGTGAATTGGGCGAATGTAAAGACGACAAGAATGTAAACGCTGATCGAATCGTGATGCGGGAGTTGCAGCTGCAGCTACCCTAGGAAGCTCCGAGACGACGCCTACGCCAAAGGCGTCGGAGCTTCAGCGGGTGCATAGGGAAACATTCAAACAGCGGGTTGGGCGACATTATCTCAAAAATATGCAAAGGGAGTAATTAAAATTTTGGCTTACTAGGTTGGTCGACTTCTCTGAGCATCTGGATGGCCACTTGAAATTATAATTTGAAGAAGTCTTCGATGGGGAAAATGGGGTGATTCTTCGTTCTACCCCAACGATTCTTCCCTGTTGTATCGTCGATTCAACATGCATGGCGAAGAGAAAGTACCGCACTACCGCGCCGTCTCTTTGCCGAGTTTTTTTCTCGATCAGCAGACATTTCAACTAGACACAAAGTAATTACAAGCCGAGGAATAGGCCTACAACTGTTTTAGCTCACCTGCATTCTTATCGCGGTCTCCTTGCTTAATTTGTTTGATTGACAGACGTTTCAGCTAATTATAACCCGAGAAAAACAACTATTATCTCCCAAAAATGTCACGCTGCAATACACCGAAACACAGTGAATATGCACTGCACTACAAATGGCTGAGCTGAGCTATCGCGAGTTTTCCCCGTGCCACGAGATTCAAGTTACGCTAATTATCAAAACAAAACATAGGCGAAGCGGTGTGTCAGGATCTGCAAGACGATCAATTTTACAGTACCAAACGTCGGGATAAGTAATCAATGCTTATATAATTGAAAGAATGTTTATTACTTTATTGTATATTCGATAAAACACTTCATTAAATATCACAAAAATTGCAAAATCTACTAAACAAATGACCCATGTTTGTGTACGTATTTACATTGAAATAATACGTTGTACTTCCGGGTTTAGGAACAGTCCACGGAGATACGTCACATACAATACGTCACGAACGAGAATATCACCGCTTCCGGGTTCCTCTGCTTACACTATTGATCTTTCTAAGTCTAATAATAATTTAACAACACATGCAAATTTCTGTCAATCAAAATATTGTATTCCTTATGTCATCAGCATTCCAACAATAGCAAACAAGCATATTTTCATCACTTTCTTCCCAATTCACATTTAACTACTAGACTACACAGCCCTTTTTAAAGAATTTAAATGAATAGAATACTGATGATGATATAATGATAATTAAAGAAATGAAAGTGATAAAAGTTTCTCTACCGTGATGGTGTAATTATCTTCGTATCAAATGAAAGAAATAGACTTAAATGTAAAGGATATAATTCTTAAAGGATGGAATACATTGAATGTAATGTAATTCTTTCCATTTCATTTCATGGACCTAAAATTGTTGTTTTGAGTTGTAATGTCAGTATTGGGGGGGGGGGGGGGGGTGCCCCATGAACATAGGTATACCTTCCTTTAACCCTCTTCAGATCTCCATGCATGCCCCTGTGTCATGGCCTTCCATTCATAGGTAATCCGTGTATACCGATACATAGTCTGTTTTTATAGATGTCTGTGCAAACAAAAATTAACGCCCTTTTGGCTCGTAACAGACGATATGTAATCCATGTTGTACTGTCATATATAAGCTGTGGTATACCAATGATGTAATGCCAAGACCCCAATCATTTGTAACATGTCACGCAGATCATATTGCATGCAATGTGATACTATACACCAGGCGTAATCGCCTTCGGGGTGACAGCAGATGGGACATTTCATCCAGTGATCTTTCAGTCCTGAAATGAGTGTTTTAAGAAATGTAGCTGGAATACCATTTCCATTCCTAGGTGCCACTCCTACTTATGTTTAATGATTGCACTTCTCCGTCCGGCCGAGGTTAACTGGAGGGTAACATTCAGAGAGCTGTGGAGATGATGTCTTCTGCTCAGAACCAGAGTCCACAGAGTTTATACCCCTGTGTCTCTTTGTCAGATTATATATGCCTATCATATGATATACAGTATATTATGATCACTACATGCATGCCAATCTCCCCTACTATAAATCATTGGTTTGTATCATTTATAGGTGCTCCAATATTCGCATCGGCAACAATCTCTTTGGCTTTTATTCCATGAAAGGTATAGGGTTAGGGTTACAGTTGCAATAAGGTTCTAGGTTTAATAGGTTAGGGTTAGGGTTAAGTAGGGTTTGGTCCAGAATTTAATTTAGGAATTCTGTTGGTGTACAAATTATACCGTTGAGCAATTGTCGTCAGGGTATTAGTTGTACAACCCACTTGATGTACGTTTATACATATTTCGCCCACCAAAGCTTGTAAAATCTTGATCTGCATATTGACATAATTATGATAAAGCAGAGCTCTTGCTTAAAGGTAATACAAAGTTTTGGTATGGGGTCATGAATTTGGTTAAACATATTGGAAGCATAATTAAGCGACCCTACAATATTCAGTGATCGTTGTCGCGGTTAAAATCGACTCTAAAGTTATGAAATTGTAAATAAACTGTTTATGTTGTATAGCTTCCTCTCAAGGTCAAGATATTAATTAAGCTATAAAACAATATTTCTTGACTAAAATCGACCGATTAGCTATTCCCGTTTGGAAATTATATATCACAACTATACATATTCTAAGATTTTCATAGTCGCAGCTACCATTGTACGGCCGTAGGCGATATTTGAAATTTATCAAAATTTACCGGGAGCACGGTAAATTTTTGTATTCAATTTTTCTCGAAAGCAGAAGTGTTTTAGGGGCTAAATTTTCTTGTGCTTATAATACATCCACAGGGGCATTTAAATATATCAAAATTGTTAAGAATCACTATCCACCCAATTTTCAAATTTCCCAAAACTTTGTATTACCTTTAATTTGGATGCAACTTGATATTGGTTTAATACTTCTTTTCTATCGATTCCAACCTGAGTTATCTTGGACTTGAATTGTATTCAATAATTTCAATGGTTTGATGCCAGTTGTGGTCTTAGATTGATCCGGTGACAAAATTGTCACCGGATAATGGTTTTCATGCTTTTAGGGGGCCTATACGATTCCATTTGATATCAATTAGTGGAATAATGTTAACATTCCTAGAAGTTTATAGATGATTTATGTTATTTTGAATATGCCATATCATCATCTCTCCATCATGCTCCCTTCTACAATGCTTCTACAATGTGAGACATGATTTAATTTTGAGTGATGTTTGCTGTATATGACTCTTCTGCTACTTCACAGACTCCTCCAATATGGTATGCTATAGAGATGGTTTGTTACTTTTTGAGGATCGAGAAAGGCAATGATGATGATCTCTTTCAGGTTTACCTGTAAATATTAGTCTTATGGATTCATTGATTTCCATCCCACCATCCTCCACCCCAGTTTGCTTTGCACTCCCTACTTTGGTGCATTAGACATATTTAAGTATGTGCTCAGTCAGGGTCAGCTGCATACTGTGACCTCAGAATGGTTGACAGTAAATGATGCAAAAGATCCCTAGAATCATGCCTAATGAAGCACTTTACATGAAGATGTTATAGTTGTTATCAAGTGAAGTGAAGGAGAAACTATTGCTCCCTAACCCTTAAAGTTGGACTAAATGTTTGTAAATATTTAAGTTAAAATGTCTGCTACAAGGTTGTGCATGGTTATAAAATACATATGCCTTCAAATGTCAAGATGCGGTGCCTTGTTTTATCTAGTGGTTGAAACTATATGGACCACAAGTACAAGAAAAAGTTGGACTGGACATTCCAGATATCATTTTATGGGCCATGATGTAGCTCTTTTGAATACTGTTTAATGAACATCAAAGCTTAACCAAGCATCAGTTAGATGTTACAGCAACTTTTCTGAAGTTTGTATTATACTAGAAAAAGAAAAAAAATGAAGGAGTGCGGGATGGGGATGTAATCTTGAGAGCTTGGAACAGTCTGGTCAATTTGTGCATCTTTTAATTAAGCATTAGTGAGAAAAACCTTGACTGAACTTTGCATAATTCCCAGCCTTCCTGAAGTCGGTGTACATTAGGCTCTTAATTGCAACAGAGTTGGGCCATCGATCATTTCAATATCAGGCTCAAAGATGGAAGAGGCATGTAGGAGGAGGTCAGATGCTTGTTTCATTTCTTGCATGTGCTTATCTGCTTTCCCTTCAAATGCATTCCCTTAAAACAATCTTATAGGGAATGAATTAAAACAGAAAAGGTATTCCAAGGAGATGAATACATCACTGATTCTTTCAACTACCGTAATGATTAGTTAGAAGAAGTGGTATCACGATACCGGGCCAGTGCTGAATGCCCAGGCCCAGACATGGGTTGACAGAAGTCGGAAGTTTGTAGAAAAGGTGTTGAAACAGAGACTTGCCTGGTTAAAACAATCTGTTGGTTGTTCTTTCAAAATAGTGTGAACAAAAGAAAAGTTAACATCAAGCGAGTGCTATTCTGTCCTACACTATGGCAGTTTGTTTAAAATTTCTGCCTTTCAGTTTTCAGCACTTGTTGATATTTTAGTGACCATAGATTTTGTCTGGACATGGCTGACCAGCGGTAGTAGACTAGACGGAAGTATCCAACAACCCCACCTGTTCCCCAGGAACATCCTGATCATAGGGTTATCATAATCTCATGTCCCCCTCCTCTTCACCTTCCTAAATTCCCTCTCCCCCTCCCCTTCTCCATCTCTCTCTCTCTCTCTCTCTCTCTCTCTCTCTCTCTCCCTCTCTCTCTGTCTGTCTTACTATTGATTTCATTACATATGCACCCTCTCCAAATTTTGTTGTCTACTCTCTATCTCTAACCTGCCTTCATGTTACCCTTCCTAATCATGCTTCCCTTTCTATTCACTCCGTTTATCTTTAGTTTTCATATTCACATGATAGACTTCAATATCACACTTATATTTGGTATTGTTTGTTGACCATTTTCGGGAGTGTCTCAACTCCTAGTTTAGTGCAACATTGAACCAAAAAGAAGTAAAGCATTTGAACTTTCTGCAGTCGTTTATCTGCACATGTAAAAATTACAGGATGGTACATATATCGTGTTCAAACTGAAGATGACTTGAGGGGAACATTCTGCACTTCCTGTGAACCCATTGGGGCAGACACTCATCTATCTGTTCTTCTACTAAAGGCATTACACATCATGAAGTAACACCATGCCTGTCAATTCATGAGAGAGCTGTCAAAATAATCACCGTTCATGTTCCGTCATTCCAAACTGTCCCTCCATAAATGAATTATGTTCATTTTTTATCATCACAAAGAAATTTGTGATATGATTTTGGTAATATACAGGGCCACAAAAGTCACCCTAGGAGTTCTCTTTCACAGTTGTTTATTTCATCATAGGCTCATACATAAGCTAAAGTAAAGGGCAACATTCATGAACGGTATGCAAGTTAGTTAGGTAATTTTGAAACCATTTGCATGCTGTGTTATATATCAAGAAAGAAATGTTCATGCTGCCTTATTGTTTAAAGCTTAGAGTATTCAAAGGTGGAAAAAATTGTCATGCTCATTCAAAATTGATGAAAGAAAAAGAGAAATGTTCACTCTGCTGTTCTTTTAAAGACTTGAAGTAATCACAGAGAGTGAAATATAAAATAGCTGTGTCCATGATGAATGCTGTGCTGGCACAATGTTTTTAAACACAACTTTTAAACATAATGAATTTTGCATCTAGGGCAATCAAAAGTACTGTTGCTGCAGCTACATTGGTAAATGTTATAGGTAATGAAAAAGAAGAAGAAACAAATACAGTGTACTACTGTACTTATAGTACCTATCTCCTACTCATTGAAATATAAAGGATATTTTTTTTAAAAATAGCCGAGAATTAGTATGTCATGCAATTAATTAATTCCACCCTTTCAACAGGAATCATACAGATTTTACATTTTTTTTAACGGTCTTTATACATGTAGCTGTAATGCTATGAATTGAAATTATAATACTGTGTACTGTACACAGATAATGTTGCCAGAACTAAAGCTGGGGTAATGATTTCAAAACACCCTTGGAAACGCATAGAGATATAATATCAATATTGTGATATGCACTATACAAGAGCTGATTATTGTTATTTTTCTTTACAAACATACCGTAATTGTAAAATGGACAGGGGGGAGGGTCAAATTAATGAGAGAAGTAAAGAAACTATGATATTAATCAACCATGAATCAAGAGAATGGATTGCAGACTAACAGCTTTTAAAACATCTTAAACCTGATATGTACATGTAAGCAAGATGGATACAAGACAAAGACAATTACAGTCTGCCTTGCTTGCAGCCTGTATGTAGCCATATTTATCTGAGATTTCAAATGTGGCAAGCAAATTAGTGTCTCCTTGTCATCTCACACCTGACTGGTTGCCGTAGCGCCCAGCAAGCTGAGAATTTGAAATCAGGGCGAGCAAGCAAAAGCTGTCGAGCGTTCATTGCCAGAGGGGTACCGAGAAGGGGAACGCTATGGAGATACACTAGGAATGTTGTTTTCATGTTGAGAGATACATCTTAAAGTCAGAGGGGACCCAAGATGTGCTCGCTTGGTCTTTGGGTCTGTAAACATCTCTGCTCGGCAATAGTCCTGAGCTGATTGTATTGAAGCTTGATTAAATCATCATATTTCACCCTCTAATCAATTTAAAGGGATTGTCTGCCGGCAGACAGCTGGAGAGAAACTGTTCATATAAGGTGTATTCGACATTTAAATGATTGCGGATAGCATATGAATGAGAAATCTGCCCTTTCCCCTGTACAATAACAGAGTACTTTCTCGTCCAAGTAGTGAAGAATAACACTTTTTTTCTCTGCAAACTCTATTCTATTAATGGTTTGTCTAGAGGGATGATTTCTTTTCATGCAAAAATCACTGGCATTGCTAGCCAATTGTTTTTAACTAAAATCTGTTTTACCTTTCCACTTTGGACATCTTTCAACAGATGGTGTCGAATTTCAGAATTATTGGTGCATGAAAGGACAGAATTTTGTATGATTATTGGAACTATTTCAGAAACCACCCTCTCTAAAATACAGGATGATATTAAAGTCTGTCATGCTGAAAATTTGCTGGTCATCTTTTAGAGTATCCCTGTTACAGTTAAATGAGCTAATGGACCTATCATGAATCATGATCAATTACAAACCTAATTATTTTCAGAAATTAGAGCAAGGATCAATCGACTAGTATCCTGAATGACACCTAGTAAGATTACTGTAAATCAGGATGCCATTTTGGGGTTTCATGTCTAATCTGGCTCCTCTGTCGTAGGTGTCTATTGGATAGCACCAAATTGTATTTGTTACTAAATTTACCTCTGTGGTGTGTGTGGAGCCAGAAGGGCATTGAATCATATAATTTAATACAGAGTTAATACCTTATGGCTCTGAACATATGATCTGCTTCTATTTCATTCCAGAATAATAATTATAGAAGGTGGCGAAATGTTATCTGTTTGTTGCCAATTGTGCAATGTTCTTTTTTAATTACACTAAAAATGCATTTTTTTTTGTCGGTGTTATTCAATTTGTTTTTGGTCGAACTGTTATTTATAAGATTCATCAAACTGCCTATTCATTTAAGGTTTATAAGACTTTAAAGGGTTATGGTTGCACTAATCAAATGTTTGATTGTTGAAACCATCACTTTTTAATTTATTTAATCCTTGTCTATCTTTGTTGTTGTTTGAATGCAATTTGCTATTCAATCATCTGCCCCCTTTTGAATGGTGTTTTCTCTTAGGTAATAAGTTGTACCGGTAGTTGGCAATTGTCCACCGATAATTGGATTTTGCCAGGCAATATGGGAGGGTTAGGCTATGTGTTGGTAATCATTTTTAATTCATACCTGAAATACTCCTCACTTTACCTTCAGTGCAACTTTTCCATTGTTGTAGGGATTCTAGGAAACATCCTAACTACGTAGAGACGGTTCATACCTGAATCACTGGAATAATTTTAGGACCCTTGAATACTGTTCAGTAACCACCAGTAAAACACAACACACGTTGATATCTCCGTGATGCATATATCATATTATTAATGAGAAGGGAGTAGAGGAGTACATCCTTACTCTGACTGTGTCCGTAGCTATCGATACTTGAGAGTCATCTAATAAATCAAGATGATTTATAATCTAACCAGGCTATGCATCTCTTCAGGGGAATTTTTTAAAAGTAAGGGCTCATTAAAGTTATGTGATTAATTGCATTGATCAAGTATCATATTTTGAAATAGGGCATATTACAGCATTTACAGGAGCATATCTCATTTTACTTGCCAACATGCTTTGACCTGCTTGCCAAACTGAACAAGTGAGGATTTAGCTTTCACAAATGGGAATATCAATCACAGCATAAAGTATAATTGTACCGTACACGAAGATGAAAAGGGCGCTACAAAAGAAAAGTATCAAAACAACTGATTATACTCCTTAACTTTCTTTTAAAGTAATCTACATGTATTTAAACCTATAAAGGTCTGAAAGCACAGTGTCTCTTTCTACATATTAACTAGTTGATTAATATAACTGTCTTGCTCTCATGCATATTAAAGAGAAGTACGGAGAAAGAAAAACATCAAAAACTACTTGCACTGCTCAACTCTCCCTTTAAGTTATTTACATATAAACCTCTGTAAAGGTCTGAAGGCGGCATCTTGTCTCTTTCTATGTATTAACAAGTTGATTCAGATTACTGTCTTTCTCTCATGCATCCCTAAGCCACCATGTAACCTACACTCTTTATATGCATCAAGAGGGAATTTTCTGCCCCAATAGTATATCATCTTGGAAAGAGAATCTCCTTTCCTAGTATTATGGCTTGCTCGGGCAACAAGCAAACATGGTTGTAGCTGCTACCACATTTAAATGCAGTGTAGTATTCAGACTTGCAAAGCAGTGATTTTCAGCTGATTTTGGATTGTCATTCTAAAAATAATTTAAAAAACTAGCAATAATTTAATTTCATGTGGTCTAGTGATTTCAGGAATATAATGTAGATACATGTAAGTCAACTAATGGCATTGAATGGAATAAAGAATCCTAATTTTCCATGAGATTTGATTATACATGTATCTTGCTAGACCCAATGCTGTTCATCATTTGTTTTGTTATACTTTTTATACTTGATGTATACAATATCTTTTTTACAAATTTCTTCTAATGCAATCGGATCCATTTTATCCAGTGTTTGAGCAATCAATAATTTTCCTTTGATTCAAAGGGTGCACGCAATTCCGTTGGCAAATTCACTCTGTTTTTACAGAATTATTATTTATAAGTTTTTCTTTTTAATTTAATCTTCATGTCATTAGGAATTCTAATGATGTGAGAAATCCAGAAATAGATAAACATCAAGAATCATCATGAAAAGATCGCTAATTATGATAGACATTTCCACATCTTCTCATTCATCCTAGTCATGAAGAAAGACAAAAATATATACTACGCTAAATTTGCAGATTAGTGTTTTCCACGTACTGCCATGACTATTCGCTTGATCCTTGCTCAGCAAAATTCGCTTGTCATCGGGATATTGTTTTCACTGTTTCTATTGAGCCTAAGTGAATGGATAAACTTTGTTGATTTGGTGAGGATGCGGTTTCTACTGTTATGGATACACAATCAGAATGAGAGATATTTTTTTGTTTGCTGAGTTTTACTTTATACCTTATTAATAGTATATTTCTCAAATAGGGGCGGGGGACCATATCAATTGTTAGGCTTATGCATTGATGGATAATCATTTAACGAGTTGGGGTATTATTTTGCCCTTTCAAACTATGCAGTAAGGCAATGAGGCAAAGGAAACAAGACATGGAAGAGTTTTTTTTTTTTTTTTTTTTTTTTTTTGTTGCTAAAAAAATGTCTATTTAAAAGCTCTTTCAAATATTCAAATCACTCTCATTAAAGATTCATTTTAAGGTGGATGATCAGAACATATTCCCATATATTTAATTGGAAATAAGAGGACACTTCTTTTTCTGGCCATTGTATGTGCTAGGACCATGAGACTAGGCATAAAATTATTGGTACATAGAAAAGAACATGGCCTATGGGACAACCAAAAATTCAAAATTAGTTGAATTGAGTTGCCTGAAAACACATATTTAGCTAGCCTCAAACCCTGCACTTGTTCTCATTTAGAAATTATCCCCTCCCTTAAAAAAGACAGTGCATGGGAACATAAGTAGCGATCAATATGGTGCTCCTTATGCTGCTACTAATGCTGCTACTTCTCTCTAGTTTCCTGACATTTTCACTGTTATGTGGTGAAAGGTAAACTATGAGTTGGGTGTTAAAGGTCGAGGGCTGACATATTGCTTCATCAGGAACATAACCTCCTTGGAACCAGAAGGGCAATTACTCTGTGTTTAAAGTATAGGAAGTATAGGAGATAACGCCCTTCTGGCTCCAAGCAGACGATAAGATCTCTCCATCTGGGGATGTTTCATGTCATGAAGATGGCTGTTGTATCTTCCTGTCCAAAGATTCCTTGGCTAGATTCTGTCTACCAGTCTTCCTCTCTCTCTCCATGCTGAATGTTCAGGAGTGTTAACGCTCAAGTTGTAACAAGGCTCTTGGATTATGGGGAGGAGAGTTGTGAGAGCTAAATACAGATTTTCAAACGGGGGTTCTAAACAGTAAAGCGCTGTAATGACTGCATGATTCAAGCAGTATGGGCCACTCCTATGCATCACAATCAATGCCAATTTGAGTTCCACAAAGATTCATTGATCCCATTTTTTTTTAAATGATAATATTCATAGGTTTCCTGTATTTCCAATTTCTCTCAAACTTTCACCAAATTGAGTAATTACCCCCCCCCCCCCCCAAAAAAAAAACCCTTTCCCTTTTTCTTTTACACAATTTAAACTATTACAAGTTAGGTTTTTGTATACTCATTGGATTTGTAACCAAGTGTCCTGTACATGGCTGTAGTATTGGAAGTATTTAATCCTTTGGATGAAGCTTTACAACTGTTTGTCCGGTGGTTGCTTCAATAGAAAAAATACCCTTGCATTGAAGTTTAGGAGACCATTCCAGCATGATAGTTTGAACCAGAGGATCTTAAGATTTGAAGTCTTGCTATACTGTATTGTTGTATCTAGGTCTTTTACTTATTTTTATTTAGAGAAAGTTACTGATGGCTCCTCAAAAGTAATTACCTCTCTGTAGGGGTATCTAGGGTAAAATTTGAATAATCTGTGTTAAACACAAAATCATAGGAGTACTCTAAGAAGTGATGATACATGATATAAACATCTGTAAGCAAACCTGAAATGAATCCATGGTTATGGAAAATGTGATTGCATTGCTCTGCCCTAATTATTCCATTCAATGAAGTGATGACCACTTTCACTCCAATTAGTCTTTCAGTGAGAGCAGCCACTATCATAGTATCAGACATTGCATGTGAAATACGTGCATTTTGGCAGAATGATCTGGTTTCAGGATATCCAGCTGTGCAGATGGTCTATACACCATCTCTTGTCTTGTCCCATCAGTTTTAATTAATATAACTTGGCCCTAGTTATACTCCTCTCTCTGTTTATATTTTAACTCTAACACTGACTAATGGATGGCATCTCAAAGCACTCAGTGTACAGTGATCAAGGTGCTACATCAATACAAAACTATTAGTTTTTGTCTGTCTGTCTGTCTATACATGGACCCTACATGCATGGTCTTTCTCTCTTTCTCTCCATTGCATTCCTGGGCTATTTTGGTTTGGCAGGAATAGATAGCTGACAGTTTGTAATTAGCAAGGCTGCAAGGCTTTAACCATGGCACACATCCTAAAGGAAATTAATGTGGCCTGTCTCAAGGCACCAGAAATTTTTGCAAAATTTTGCAATGCTTTTAATGGATTTGTCCTCAACTCTCTGTTTAGTAAGGTCTTCTGAGATGACAGTATGATAAAAGATGATTGCTGTATGCATTTCCAGCATTCATAAAGTAAGTACATACCGTACAATGGTCAGAATCGTATAGCAGCAGCTGAATTTAAATCAAAGGTGTAGTGAATTAATTTTCTTAATCCATAGTGCATGATGTGGTTCTTTGACTTTGAGTTGCACTTCACAAACCTTGCACATGTGTTCACAGGAATGTTGTGTTGATAGTCTAGAGATATCCTACTGAAGGCCGCAGCAGTTTTTCTAGAGTTTGGCTGTAACCACCACCATCATCATCACCATCACCATCGTCTCCGTCATCCTCTTCATCGTCTAGCTTCATCGTCATCGCCATCATCATCATCCTCATCTTTGATATCTATATCTATATCATCATCATCATCATCACCAACGCCATCATCATCATCATCATCATCACCATCATCATCATCATCATCATCATCATCATCATCATCATCATCATCATCATCATCATCCTCTTCCTCATCCTTTTCCTCATCCTCTTCCTCCTCATCAGTCTCACCACAACCCAAGTGGAAAAAATGTTTAATCCTGAAATATTACTCCATTTCCAAAGTATATAGTTGTCAGATCAGAGCAAAATTTCTTGTTGAATACTCTCATTTCTCTTCTGTAACTTTCTTCTTTATTAAACTCACATTCTTTGTTATTCTTCTATATTTTCTTGGCTGGCTGGCAGTCTGTCTGCCTTCCTCCTCTCTCTTACATATATATCTTCTTTCCCTTCCTAATTACTTAGATATTAAACTGTACCCATTTAGTTTTTGTTGTGATATACATAATGTAGTGGAGGTAAAATGTTTAGAATATCCCTTTTCTCTTTATAAAGTCTTAAAATTGTATAAATATCTCCTTTATACATATTTTTTTTTTTTAAAGGGGGGGGGGGGGAACAGTTTTCCTCTTTACATCACTGAATACTATTTGCTCCACCATTTGCCTTTTCTGTCTCCCTCCCGATCTAATATCTGTTATAAACCTTGGAGGGATAGTGCTCTAATCTCATGATATGAAGAGTACGGTAACCCTTAGCAGCTAGAGGCTCCCAGCCAACCCAGTTTAACATTCATATCCATATCACAGCCGTAGATTTAGCTTTGGCTTTGATTCGTATGCCATTAAAGATGCACTCTCTAATTCAATAAGAAATAGTATGATTGATAATGAAAGAGATTACCAGTGATACAGGCTTCCTTTCATTTGACTGAGAGGGGGCACGAAGCAAAAGACACAAGCATGTAACTGTAGATGGCCTTTAAACTGCTATGGGACTGCGTATGAATGAGATGCATCGAGGTATGGCTTTGAAAGTCAATTGAAGATTGATTTCAGTAACCAAAACCTGAAAGACCAGTGCACTTTGAAATTAATTTCTTAAGTCTATTCACTGTTCTATACAAGCTTACAGTGACTACTGCAGTTTAGTTTTATTCAAGATGCTCAGAGATCCTCATATATATATACTGAAACTATTATTGATATAGTATAAAGGAGCAATTATGATTGAAATATGAATTATTATTACCTTTAGCCTTTAATATGATATAAATATGATTGCATTGGCATAAAACGTAAAGAAATTTGATAATTGCTTCTCATTGATAAAAGATTTAGGATACTCCAGGATGTTTCATGCATTTGGCTTGTTTATTTTATGGTGAACTTTCTGTGGGCCTATTTTTTAAAAATATGGATGTTTTTAATTCACATTAAAATAGACTGCAATGTTGATGCTTTTGCAAGATATATTAGCGAGATGCATTGGTTACCATGTTAGTAGCAACTAATTTGTAAGGAAGAAAGTGATTTTGGGAAAGTAGAGGCATGGGAACTCATTTTATAACATTTAGGCCTTTAATTGTCATCAGAAAGGTCTCTGCTCATTGTTTTGAAGCTGACAGTCAGCATCGTTAGCAGGCTAGGATCAGGTTCAAAAGCCAATAAATCTTTGAGAGGGTAGAAATTGACGTCACTGAGATGTGACACACTGTGCAACAATAGAAGATTAGATTTCAATCTCGCTCCCTGACCCAGTGAGAAAGGAAAGAGTCTTGACTTGAGATGATAAAAATAGAACGCTATCAAATGGACAAGTAGGGTCTATCAGTAAAGCTTGATGGGGCATCTTCTTCTATCTACATCTTAAGAATAGTCTATGAATTGCATCATCCAGTTGTGTCTGCAAAATCAAGTCATCTTGATAAAACAATTGAAGCGTTCAAGTGGGATATTGCAATATTTATCATCTAACCTTTCAAATTGTCAATACATTTCTCTTCATGAGAGGGCCTAGGGCAGTATCGCAGTATCGCAAAATACCCAGTATCTCTCCTTGAGGCCTTATAGATTTATCCTCTTTCCCAATAATACGCTAGATGACAACTCATCATCTGTTCTGAGACAAGTTGAGCAGTATTGATCTACTGCTAGCCTCGGAGGCCATGATCGTTAGCTCCCAGCAAATATCAGTCGATCTCTTGACCTTTAACATTTTTTCAGCGATTCTCTGAGCCGCCAGTTTGAATGCGCATCATTGATGCGAGCCAGCTTGCAATTGTCTAGTGTGGGCGCCCATTTGTGGCATAGCCAGAGAGGCTTGCTTGTGGGAAGTGGGACAAAGATTTCATATAAATCTAGAGTTTTTATATTATACAAATGTACAGCAAATGCTCATTATGCTTGTGGTTTGGGGAAAATGGGAAAAAGGGTTTTGATCTTTTGACTGTATAAACAATATGTTTGATAGCATCATATGCCTTAAATTTACAGGATGGAGAGAGTCTAGGGTAAAAGTGATGAAGTATAAGCCCCCTCTCCCTCCCCCCCCCCCACTCTCTTCCTCCTCAGCAGAGGTGATGCCGAATTCATGATAATAATAATGTATCAAAGAATAACATGTCTCAGCATTTGTGAAATGACTAATTCTGAGAGTGTAGCTTCTTGTTCGGGGTGTCGGCTTCTCAAAGACTCAGATTTGTCAATGTCAAGGTCTGTCATTACCCTGGAGAGGATATGACATGGCCCATTCATTCCTTGCTGGATTCCATTGTACCTGCAAGTAATTCCTACTCTTAAATAAACATTTGGATGCAATAGATGTGACATCCAGATTAATTCTTTAGATTGTAACTTGTTTAGCTTGCCTCTGTGGTAACATCACATTTACTGTATGTGACTTGTTCATATTTGTAGATGTGGGAGTACTTGTCTGTATTAAGGAGGAGCTAGCAATGCCTCTTATTCATCCCATGGCTCTGCTCCCAATTCCACTTTATCTACAGATGTTCAATTTATACAATCTAGGTTTGAATGGCCGGATGGTAATCTATATGTGAGGCACTCATGGAGGCTCCTTGTAGGGGAATCAGAGAAAATATTTTGTCACTTTAGTAGGGCAATAATGCCTGCAGAAATGTTTTGTACTCGACTGCTAAACAATTATATTTCTGGAGCAGTTATTCCTTGTACAATCTAACTCGTAGGTTGTTTCGTGCCAAACAAGGAATGTGTGATCATGGCAATAAAGGTCTCAGCACCCTAGTCTGCAACCCCCTTGCTCTACTGAACATCCTGCTCCCTCTTCCTCCTCCTCCTTATGGTGTTGAAGTGACTTCCTCTCTCTGCATCTTGACCTGGTGATACAGGTGCGACTGATGAAAAATAGAATGTTTTTCAGGGTTGCAGGTAGAGCAGAGAAAAAAAATATCTTCTCATGTTTCTCAGGCCATGCCCTCTTCCTTTTAGTCTTGAAATGATTTCCTTGCCATACATCTTGACCTAGCAAGGGAGTGGTTACTAAAAAACAAGGAGTATGTCTCTGTAGCCTAGCTTAATCTAGAGCAGAGAAGAGAATATTCTTGCCATGCTTCCAATTTTCCACGTTCCTAGACCTTAAAATATCTTGTTTTGTATTGGTGTTCAAGGGACTTCAAGTAGCCACAAATCCTTTCACTACCACCAAGTTTACAAATGTAATCACATCTAGATTTTGTTTTCAAGTCTTTAGTGGTGGCTTTTATTTTCGCCATTTTGATCATTAGAAAATCAGTGTTCTATGTATCAGCCTTTACACATATCAGCCTTTACGTATCAGCCTTCACTGTTTATGAGCTCGATATAAATTTTAAGTTTTTAAGGCAAAGGAAAATCTTTGTCTGCAAGTGTTGAAAGCAAATACCCGGTACACATTTGGAAGGGTGGGTAAATTGATTGTGAGAGTGAACCTGAATATCTCCAAGTTCTATAACATCCCCTTCTATGTTTATCTTAGTCTTGATGTGACCTGCTATAAACATCTTGACATTGCATATACAGTATTAGCTTCTATAAGTTGGGGTTGATCCAAATTCGTCACAATTAAACTTCATTTTGATATTAATCGCGTTGCTGGACATTTGAGATAAGCAATTGTTGCTTTGCTTTTGATTAAAGGACGTGTGATTGATTTTGATCAGTCTTATCTCAAGACAAGGCCTAGAAGTACCTTACCAAGAAAATATCAGTGACCATGAAGAGACACCTGTATCTTTAATCCTATCTTCCTTTCTGTTTGTCCCCCTTCCCCCATTACAGGCCGTCCCCCCTCTCTAACCCGCCCCACCCTGTGCCCATCGGCCTGGGAATCCCCTCTCCACCAGGCCGCTAGACAAGGGGACACAGCAACGCTCTGTAGGCTGATAGAGGAGCAACATGATAGAACTTCACCAGAGAAAGATGGCTCTACCCTCATTCATGCAGCTGCTTATGGCGGTCAAGTAGGTGAGTGCCTGGATAGATTGTCAGGTAGCTAGCTGGAATAATGAAAGTGAAAGGTGATATCCGCAGCCAGTCAGTAGCAGATAACCAGCTTTGGGGGAAAGAATTCATTAAGTGAATATGCCTCCCTCTTCACATTGAAAGTAGAGATGGAATTTTCTAGGAAAACTAATATCGCACAATTCCAACCAAATATAACATTTCTTATCAAAGTTATTATCATTGTTTTTTATAATCTTTTATTTATAGTCAGGTATTTTGTACATGTACTTGAGGACAGACTTAAAAATCTGTTTTCATCGTGAATGGCTGATTCAGGGCTTAACACTCAAAATGTGTTTGGTACATTCAGACCCTCAAAATGTCTATCTGAACTTCAAAATGTTATCAATTTTTACATTAGCCTTGTGCACACCGGCCTCTACTACTTTGCTCTGGCCCCCATAATATAAATGTTTGTAATCAATTGCAAATTTGAAACAATGATTCTGATTTGTTAATGGTTAGCCGTTTAAACAATATCATACCTGCCAACTACTACGATTTTGGCGTAATTATTCCGATTTTTTGATTTAAATTACGCCTTACGATTTTTTGTCATAAAATTACGATTTTTAGGTTTTTTTTTTTAATTTTTTTAATTTTTTTATTTTTTATTTTTTTTTTTTTTTTGCCCGTTCACGTGGCACTGTCCAGGCCGACGCTTAAGCGTGCCCGAGAGAGCACCGGCATGGTTCCAAGAGTAAAAAAAAGTTTCACAGCTCAATCACTGTCAACTCACCACTCAAGAAGTGGGACCAAATGTCCAGAATTCTGTTTGGACTCTGAGGAAAATTAGTCTGTCATCTTTGGTTTTAAAAACAGCATTGTTTACTATTATTATTATTAAATCAGCGCCTTCAACTGCAACTCCAAGTAAAATCGCTTTAGTTTTCGGTGACGGACCTGGAATACTTCTACCGTAGTATGGTGGTGTCAACAACAACAAAATTGGGTATTCGAGTACCTCATTACACGCTTATGCACAGCCCTTTATTTTTCTCCTCCAGGTTCTATTTCATCAGGGGAATTTTGAGCTTTTAGTCCTTGTTTAAAAAAATATTTTGTATTGGGGAGGGGGTTGCATAAGTGTTGAAAAATGAGTTTAAAGTGAAGGAAAATACCAAAAGCTCCCTACCGTGAGAGGAGGACAGCCCTCTCCCACACCCACCCCCCGCTTGGTCGCTTTGCTCCTTCGTTCTGTCGCTCCGCTCCGTCACAGTCCTCGTAAAAAATGATTACTATTTTTAGTTTTCAAAGGTTGGCAGGTATGCAATATGTGCGTGCAACAATGATCTTGATTGGCCATTGCCATTTTGCGATTGATTACACAACCTTTGTGTTACAGAGCCATGGACTCTGTGGCAGAAAAATTTGTGTTGAGTTCTTGATTGACTTAATATGTAGATGAAGCTTCATAAACTCTAGGAGATGGTGTGTAAGACAGGTTAAAAAGATTGTTAATCCACCTGTTTACCTTACACTTATAGTTATCATTTACCAATGTCTCTTTTCTGTATTTCATTTTACAGATAGTATAGATTTATTAGTAACATTAGGAGAAGACCCCGACACAGCTCAGTCAGAAGGACTCACACCCCTCCATGTTGCATCTGGAGAGGGGCATGAAGGGTAAGCTCTTAAACCACCAAACTCCTGTTCCCTGCTATCAAGTACTTGGAAATGGATGTAATGTACTTCAAAGAAATAGACATGTCAGAAGCTAGTGTGATTGTTTCATTACATTAAATTCTAAAATGATTTTAATAGACTTAAACCTCATTGAGTTTTACTTAAAGAAGATTTGAATAATCAGCTCTGCAGTGTTACATAGGGTTATTTGAAATAGTTTGCTAATTTTCTCAAGTATACAACAAGAATAGAGAGAGTTTAATATTATAATAATTGAGGAACTCTTTGACCTTAGTCAGTATTTCTAAACGTCTTAATGATTTTTTGAATATTTTAAGCCCTGCATTTCTTCGACTTGATTGAAAGGGAGAAAGTACTTTCACCTGTGCTCACAAGAATGGAACGGTTCATATATAAAGCCTATGGGATTTAGAGGATTCAGTAGTCAACGGCTATATGTAATTTCTTTGCTTGTGGTTCTTTGTATATAGATGTGTGAGGTTTCTGTCTGAGCATGGATGTACTCCCCTGTCCCGTGATTCTCAAGGATGGCAACCCATCCACTGGGCCGCTGCTAGTGGGCACGCCTCATGTGTCAGAACCCTACTGGATAATGGCGCTAAACGTGACTGCATTACTAACGTAAGATTTACAGATTATATTTGTGATCAAGCATGCTCTCGTATTCTTAAAAATGGTAGTTCCAAACCTAATCTCAATTTCCATTTGTATATTCAACATCAGTTTGATATCTACATTCAAAATCAACTTTAAATCATATCCTGTCTTCTTAAGATAAAAAATTGTCTGAAAGAATGTTCCATATGTATGTTGATTTTAATAACTAGCAGGTACAAGTGTAATTGTTGATTTCTTCTGATGGGTGCAAGTTTCATGTAGTTTCATAAAGTCCTATAGCTGAAAATATAATTTATTCTCAGGCTGGATGCTTTACTTTAAACTTTATGTAGAACCTCTTTATCTTCATTAGGTGCGTCTTCATCATCTCGAGATTGCCAAGTAGCCCGCTATTTCTGATTTGGGAAATAATCCTGAAGTTACGAATCGCGTCTTCATCAGCTCAAGATTCGACCTCGAAACTTCAAACTAGACCTTGAGAAATTAGCTCAAGATATTTTGCTCAGCGTTCACACATAGTGCGAGTCTTCGGTCTGGTGAAGACGCACCGGACAAATAGCTGGATATTTTGCCAAATAGTGGGATATTTTGCAAACTATCCCAAGAAATCTATGGATGACAATCCCGACCGAATATCCCGCTAATTGCAACTTCGGACTGATGAAGACGCAAATTAGCTGGATAGTTTGCGATCGGGATAGTTCAAATAGCGGGCTATTTGGCAATCTCGAGCTAGTGAGGACAGGCCTATAGGTTCATATTTGAAACAAGTGTGAATTATTCATGATTGTGCTTATATGTGAAACCATTCAGTTGTTTATACATTCAGAATCTGCCTGCTGGGATGGTGTTAGAGGTTCATTATGAAGAGGATAATCTTAGTCTCACCCATGCTTCTATGTTTCTCCTGTAGATTGGCTGGACACCCTTTCATGCATCTGCTCGGTATGGTCAGATGGGTAGCTTACATGCATTACTCTATCACACACCCACCCGTGAACAGACTGACCTTCAGATGCTATCACAAATCAACCAAGAAGAGACGACTCCTCAACCAGTCTCACCAGACTTACTTAACATGATGGATCATGATGGATGGACGCTGGCTCATATTCTAGCCTCAACTGGACAAAAGGTGCGTCTATCTACCTCTCTCATTTGTTCTATTTTCTTCATCCCTGATTTGTTATTTGCCTGTTCACCTGAGGAGGGTTTCACGAAACCATCATAAATACAAGTTCGCCGACAGCCCATTGAAACGCGTATATTGAATTTTAACACACATTTCAATGGGATGTCAGCGAACTTGTAGTTATGACGGTTTCGTGAAACCACTACCTGTTTCTCTGTCTTTTCACATCTGTTGCTGTTAATGTGGTGAATCAGCATTTTCTCCGATCTGCAAAATTTGCTGCAGGCTGTACTTCATCAGATATAGGGTTAGGGTTGCAATTTGGTTGCAGACTACTGTCAGGGTTAGTTCTAGTGTTTGGTTCAGGATAAGAGCTAGGAATTATGTAAGTGTAGACAATTTCTAGAGAGGAATATGTATTTTACAGCCTTACTTTTTTAGCCGTGATTTTAATTTTTACGTACATAACCCTGTTGATTCATCCTGCTTTTGTGTACATTCTCATTCCATGTGCTGTATTGTATTGTATTGTTCTGTCTTGTTCATAAACCTTCTTTGGTCCACTTTCATGTCTATCCATCCTCCTTCTTTTCTATTGTATGTCAGGATTTCATTTCCTACATACTTTGCCATATGACATTTGTCAGCCTCAGTGATAGGACATCACAGTCAAAGATTAGCTTTGGATTTGGATGCTGTAGTTGACAGGGATAGCATAGTGCACTCCAGACATTTGAGAAAATGTTTACTTTATCAATTTCTCAGAATCTTTCTTCCTAGAAGAAACCCCCCTTTTTTAAGATCAAATTTTAATTATTTTTTCTTTGAAGCCACTCCTGCCATGTCATTGTGATCCTGTAGTAATCCACTCAATCACCTTATCGCTCTCTCAAACTGCATGCATGCTGTGACATTCCCTCCAGATTAGTGCTGATCCATAGCTCCTAATCCTGTTATATTTAGCCAGGTTGTGATCAAACATGATGTGTTAGCAAACCCGTCTCAGTCACCTACTCAATCCAGAGTCACTCTCAATTAAGACTCTTCCTCTAAACCAATCTAACATTTCCTTACAAGTGCCATCTTGTTTCCTCCCGACCGATCAAACACTTGTGAAGATGGGCAAACTGTTAGAAGGATAGATGGGTTACATCAAAGCACTGACCACAGGCCAAACTGTCCCTGTTTACTTGAGTGATGTGAGGAAGATGAGTTTTCAAAATAAATTCAATAGCATCTTTCAGTAAAATAATCGAAAACGATACTTGGAATATTGGGCAATAATCTAGAGGGCTTTAAAAAAAGAAATAAACTCATGTAATGAACAACAAAAACAAACAAACTAACAAACTGATAGAAATTTTAGAAAAGAAATCTAATGTTTTACATAACTGTCTGATTTCTGCTTTCTGTTCTTTATTGCGATTTACTCTGGTGAGTGAAAGACAAAAATCTTTAGTATCTCTGTATTCACTGCTATTTTTCCATTTTGTAGTAACAACCAGCTCGTCTAGCTTTCAGAAAAGACAAATCCAGTAAGAGCTCATTGAATGAAAGCGTGTTGGTTACACTCTGTAGAACAGAATATTTTTGTTATATTATCAATCTTGGAGCAATTTCATCTATGAATAGATATATTTTACACTTCCTCTCTTGATATTCTTTATCATTCCTGCTTATATTTCCCCTCCCACTTGGGAATATCGTGAATGTTTATCCATATCAAAGGTTAGAATGGGGTTAATTTTGTACATCTGTGGAAATCTTGAGATAGAGTAATAGTGATAGCTGTCCGAGGTGTCTCAACCTCTGCTCCTGCTATTTTAACAACAGGATGTTATCTTCAACACACATATGCTTTTGATTGTCGGAGGAAAATCTTGCATTATCGTGTGATTAATACAGAGTCTATTTCCTCAAGCCTTTCTGCTTGGTGTTGGATGGATGTACAGTAGGAGCATTTATAAGTATTGTTTGGTGAAGGAGTTTATTGTTGAAAGTCACAGCATGATAGGAGATGGATAATGTGAAAGGAAAGGATGGTATGCCAAGGAGCTGCTAGTTAGGAAAAAGTAATCAATCCAACTGAATCAAAATTCCCCTCGATTTTGTTGTATATGATTAAATGCACTAATATTAAAAGAATTTGCTGCAATTTCTGTTTCACATCCATCTAGAATATATTCCGTTTATATCTACATAGATTGTTATTATAGCTACTCAGAAAAGAGTACTCTGATAAAATGAGTCACATCTTCAACCCCCCCCCCAAAAGAAAAAAAAAAAAGAAGAAGAAGAAGAAGAAAAAAAATACCAACAAAGAATAATCATGCCTTTTATCCCTCACTTAAAAAAAAAAAAAATCTATGTTGATATTATCTGAAGTTTTCATTCATATATCTACTCCTATGTGTTTGCTGACAGTTGATGCTCAGTAATCGACTGTTATTGTAGAGAAAACGGCAATGCACAAACATGTTTTGATAAAGCATTCATCAAATTATCGTATTGATTATGATACTGACCAACTGGATTGATTTTCATGGTTCATTAAAGGCATTGTGATGCCATCTCTTTGTCGATCAATTTAGTCAATTAATACAACTGTCCTAGAAACTTTAAATAGCTGTATAAGTGCATTGTCATGGCATATACCATGTAAATATTATGGGATATAATCAATTTTTTCTGTCAAGAACAGGCACAGCTACTGTCCAAAAGGCAAAGCTGTATACCTTAGCTTTTTTATTTTATTACTATAGCTGATGTCTTTGAGGCACATTCCTTCTTTTTACTTTTGAATATTTGCAACATTTTTAAGCATTCTCACACTAGATTTTTTGTCCTGCTTTTTCTTCAGTCTCTATCCCCTCTTCTGTGCAAACTGCACCATCCTACTTGTTTTCTTTGACATAATGAGATTTGTGGGAATAAGTAGATTATGGAGTGGATTTCCTGTAGCCTCTGTAAGACAGGTGACCACATAATGTACTGCCCTCTGGCAAAGACACTACAACCTGTATGTTTGAGAGTGGCATATTCACCAGTCTTAAGATTCCCCCTAATGTAATCTGTTTCTATACATCTTGGGTAGAACAGCCTTTGAAACAGCTGAGCATTTAACATCTATTTCATTTTGTAGCAAATTATAAATGTTTTGAAGGCAGTCATTGAAGGATGCATGGTATTGGTGTTAGATAAAACTAATTTACCATGTTTTTGGAATACAAAATTGACATTCGTCCATAATATTTTCAATTTTCAATTTTTAGCTCTTTCACTTTCTGACTTATTTGTTGAGAGGCATTGCCTAGAGAATTGTTTGTAAAAAATATTTTAAAAATATGTTATTAATACACATTCATTGATAAGAGCCTTCCAAATCAAATCAAGAAAAAGGGATTTGAATGCTAAAATTAAGTTAGCAAAGATTCTTGAATCAGATGTAGAAGTCACCTATAATTCATGTAAACGGATGAATTTACTTTAAGTGAATAGTGACCTCTCATGTTCCCCATTTCCTGACATATCTGTAGACATGATCATACAAACAAAATTGGATTGGATATCTCATTATATGCTGATGAGGCATGAATGTACCTATGTCTGTCTGCATATATCATCATGTTACAGAATAACATCTCGTCTCCCTATCACTCCTAGAGCGATTACCCCCTCACCCCCTTCAAATTGCATCTAATCTTAACTGGATTGCCACTACCCCCTTTAGGGATATGGAACATGTTGATACAGCCAGACAGAGTAAATGTGATGAAATGAACCTCCTTGTTCGTCCCCTGGCTTTAATTTCTTTGCTGATACTCCAAGCGTTACCTCATGTCAGCATTGATTACTGTTGGTTGGGGTATCTTCCTTGGGTATCTAACTTGGGTACACATGAATGCTGCATGGGTTTCAAGAGATAGTGCATTTGGTTTGCTCAGAATCAGGTTCAATTCATAATCCGTTGTCAATGGAGAGGATGTATAATGAGAAAAAAAGTCCCAGATTTTAGTTGTTTATGGGGTTGAATGGTGAATTGACTATTTCTCACACTTGAATTTTGTTTGGGTGTTTGTTTAATTAAACACTGTTAGATGACTTCATGTCATTTTGAGAATGGAAGTGTATGAATACCCCCCCCCCCCCCCCCTTAATTTGAAGGTTCAGCCACACAGGCCTCAAGAGTTACTTATCACAACATATTAAATTATATGAATTGAATTTTCTTGAAAATGCAGTGTGTTCACACACATCAACATGGGTATATGTGAACACATTCATTTGCTGGAGACAAATTCACTTAAAACACTTTTGGTAAAGGGGGCTAATGGCTTTGTAAATGAGCATATCATATATGGCAAGTCTTATTATTTGTGTGATCAAAATAATATTCTTGGTGTACAAAACATGTAATTAGAATTAATCATAACAAGACATATCAATTAAAGTAATTCTATAATCTCATCTCCTATTTGGTTTTGTGTGTATCCAGGAGATGCTTGTAGCCCTTCATCAGTATGGAGGTGTTCATCTAGCTGTACCTGATAGAAGAGGACGTACTCCTTGTGACGTTGCTTCAGATTCCTGCAAAGAATTCCTCAGCAGCATAAGTAAGTTCTTTGCAGTTTGCAGTGATCGATCAGTATATGTAATGAATTTCCAAATTCTTGTAATTTCATGTCTCTATTTTATGATGGTGGAAGAGATTTACACATGTACTTCAAATAACTTAATCTATCTGTATAAAGTTTTCTTAAAACTGGTGGAATGTGTTGGCATGTGTTTCCAGGTATCAGTTTTAGAATGGGTAGCGTCTTCGCAATACATACCTATGGAATGCTGTAAACTATGTAGTGGAGAAACTTACTTGCATTCAGTCTGTTCAATTTTAAAATCATGGTAATCTTTTGGAATGTTATAAATTAATTTACATGATGGGGTATCACCACCCTTTTCGTCATATCCCATCAGAGTTATCATTATGTTTATCTGTTTTATCCTTTCTTAGAGGCCTAACCTTCTTTTCATTAATATTTGAATCGTAGCTGAAGGCAAGACGGTCCGTGTGATAGTGGACGTGAGTCAGAGTTCAGTGCCTTCCAACGACCTTTCACCTCACCTCCTCGGCCAGAAGGATGAAGCATCTCAGCTTGTAATTGGTCAGCTGTCTGTCCTATCAGGGATGACATGGTCGGCGTTTGACCTGGCCATTGGCTCAGTCTTGGCTAACAGCTGCAAGGTAATGAATGCATTGCTCTATCATATTTATTTATCTTAGCATGTTATCTGCCCATTAAGCCTTGTTCAAACATGATGTGATACATGTAAGCCACGTTTACTTGAACTAAGCACAGTGCGCTTCACATTAATTTCTTGCTAATATCTACATGGATAATCTGCCCATGCAGACTCTTTCACACATAACATGGTGAGCCATGTCCCCAAAAAGTTAATTCAAGTTTAGTGTGCTTCACATATTCTGTTGGAAATGAAAAATAAAACTAAAACTGAAACTGAAACATCTCACATGATATGAAAGCCAAGGTTACTTTGGCTAAGCCACAGTGAGCATCACATTCATTTCTGGCTAATGTCTGTTTCTATATGATTGTGTAATCTGCCCAAGAAGTTTCATTCGTACATGAGGCAGTAAGCTGTAGCAAAAGAAAGCAAAAGAAATTACACTTCACATTTCTTTATCTTAAAACACGCAGATAACCAAGTATGCTTAGGGTCTATTTTTTTCATCCCCAGTTTTGAAAAGATATTTTCATTTTTCCTTTTATTCATTTGATGGTTTATTGTATGGTATGGATGAGGCCAAAGTCCTTCAGGAGCTTTCTCTCTCTGGCTTGCATAACAGGTCATGCTTGTAAAGTAATTAACATGATCATTAAGCAATTACCCCTTAAATCATTACCTAATAGATAAGGTATTTAACCTTGGTGAACAAATTGACTCACATGAATCATTCTTTTACTACGTTGACACATTAACCCCTATGGTCCCACCAAGTTATCAGCTGTAGATCTACTCATAATTAATTTAATATTTCATAAACCAATTTTTGAAAGATGTTCATATATAATGTTTAGTATACCGTAAATCTCTGTATAAGACGCATCTTTTTTTTGCCCCCCCCCCCCCCCAAAAAAAAAATTGAAAGTCGGGGTGCGTCTTATACACGTGTATAAAATATTGTTGTTTTTTTTTTTAAATTAAAGTGTCGATTTATGCCCCTCCACCTGCACTGTGCTTGGCAATGTCTCCAAGCTCAGTCATACACAGTGTATTGACCCTTCAGAAACTAGAACAACACTTGTATGGTCGGATTTCTGTTTGGACTTTGTCTGTCATTTTTAGTTTTAAAAACGACATTGTTTGTGACATGTTCACGAGCACAAATCGGCGCCTTCAACTGCACCTCGCAGTAAAATAAAGGTCCTTCCCCGCGTGGGTTTTTTAACACGGACCTGGCTTGCTGCCTACAGAGTCAGAAAGAAAATTAAAAAATTTGGCCCCAAAAATAGAGGTGCGTCTTACACACAGAGATTTACGGTACTCCTTTCAAACCGAGTATGGCTCTATGTGAGTATGATTGTGCTATTCAATAATGATAATAGGCAATACACGTGTTAATCAAACTACCAACATTTGAGAATGGCTTTTTAAAATGCCTTTATTCATTTGGAATGAAGGAATGAGTGATGCTTAGAAATGAACTAATGGAACTCTAACATGTCTGCCATTGACAGATGCCAGAGAGTGACAATGAACTGCCAAGCCCTAACGGTGATAAATCTCCTTCAAGCGAAACTTCACCAGAAAACATTGATATAGGATTGGGAGTCAACAGCATACACAGCTATGTAGCAGGTAAGGATAGATAGATCAACAAATTTCCAATTGATTTGTCCAGTTGTTGATACCATACTTTTATGCTTTTCATCAGGAAAATGGTCTTCTAGTTTTTGATGGGGCTACTTCTCCAAGCTATATTGAATCAAATCTAATCAAGATTATAATGATTTTGTTATATGAGGTTTTATGAAGATTATCTGGATTAATATACAAATCAAAGAAAGGTGGCTGTCGTTTTTTGAAGGAATGTTAGAAACAGAATGTAGATAATTGCATGTGTTCATGGTAAAGGTTAACTGTGATTGTTTTTAACAATATTTGCTTCTTTTATAAATACAGAGGCACCCATTTGTTTTTAACTATTATACCTTTCATCAGTACTCAAACTGTTTACTTCTGTGATATTTCATTAGCAATGTGTGATGATTGAACACAAGAACAGCAAAGTTTGATGACAGGCAACATTTCCTCTAAATAATGTAAGTTTTACAAATAGGAAGAAAGAGTAGAAGAGAAACCGTTTTTCCAGAATAGAGCCCATAATGTTTTGGCAATCCTCATGATAATTCAAAGAACTACAGAGTAGTATTGTTTTATCATATTATCAATCACTTTCTCTCTGTTGACTATTTGGTTTAGGAAACTTGCATTGGTCAGTGGGTGAAACTCCATCCATGCAGCCACATGAGATCTTTAATCTGACCTCTGACATTGTCATTAAGCTCCATGGCAACCAAAATGGCCGTCTGGATCAGCTAACCTTTGAAACCTTCCTGCCACTACAGATGATCCAGAACTATGTCAGAATTGTAAGTTGGAGCCACTTCAGGAACAACCATCGAACCCAATTCAAGTCAATGATAAGAGCTGACTACTATTAAAAGAGGGATTGATATTATAAAGTGCTATGTTGTTGTTTTAGTTTTAATGGCGTGTATCATTCATTTATGAATATTTATGCTATTCTGTTTTCTGTAAGAGTCTTGTTTCAAGCAAAATAAAACATCAGTTTAAACCCATGTTCAGTTAAATGTATAGAGAGGAATTGAGATCATCATGAATGTTCATTACTTCCATATTTAAAGATCCCCAACACCAATTACCTACCTTTCATATGAGCGCTGTGAAACAATTACTTTAAGAGCGCTATATAAGTGCCAGTATTGTGTATGACTGTTTATTCTTTGTATGAATATGATTTGCTCTTTAATCAATGAGGATCACTATTGAACCTTCGATTCTTACTTTAAAGCTTTCGAAGGGATGGAATGTTTAAAGATTTCTAGATATAGAAAGCATTTTCACTGAATTTCTGCTTTGCTTTTATTTGTTTAGATTAAGCAGTACAAGAGTGTTCTGTTGTATGGATCATCCGGGTCTGGCAAGTCAAGACTAGCTGTTAAACTAGCTCAATACATTCAGGTATGGAAGTCATCTTTGTTTCCATTAATCAAAACAGACGTTCATGGTTGATGAAGTTAGTTACCTCATAAACGTTATTAATGGCTTGTTGGTCTAACACTTAGTTATCAAATTAAATGAATAATTCACAGAAGTAATTTTACTTCTCTGTATGAAAAATTCTGATGAGATTTTAAATATTGACACTTATTTCTACATGGCAGTGAATAAATCAATGTCATTTTCTAAGAAAGTACCATTGTAGTGATGTAGGATGAATTTTCGAATAAATGTTTGTACATTGAAGGAAAGTAAAAAGTATGTAACTATGAGCGAGGCACCACACGCTTAGAATGTTGTGAAAAAGTTCCAAGCTTCCTAAATTTCAAAGAAAATACAGCTTTCTATTTTGATATAGTCTGTACAAATGTAAATGAGTGCTTGGGTCATAATTTAATCTATTTAATTTCTTATTTTGTACTTGATTGACAGGCTAAAAACAAGAATGACAGAGTGGAATCTGACATGACGTATGCGTCATTAAATTCAACATTTACTCACAAAGATCTGTGCAAGCTACTACTGAGCAAAGGTACTGGTACATGTATATGTATTATGCCTATTATGTATGCCTTTCAGCATTTTCAGAAACTGAAGGGAAAAAATGAAGGAAAACTAAAATTTGTGAGATGCCATGTCATTGGTAACATTGGAAAGCAAGAGTAAGTAAATGATGAGGCACATTGAACAAAATAAACTGTCATTTTATACTTGGAAAGCTAAGAATGACATCATAAACATGAATTTAGTATTATTACCACATGAAGGTATTTCTGAAGAGGTTACTTTTCAACATCATGATATGAGCAATAGGCTATGATTTCAGAAAATTGGGAGATATATCATATACTACATTCCATTCTTTAAAAATCACATTTTCTAATGGAAAAATGTGTAGCCTTGACCGTAACTAAGCGCTGCTTCAAATCTTCCTGAATTTATCCTCTGTTATCTTCATTATTTCCTCTTCCAACAACCCAGGATTCCTAGTCCAGACTACAGCAGGCAAGCCCAGCCCTTCCCACAACAAGTCTGTGCACATCCTGGTTCTAGACGGGTTAGATAAGGTGGGCGTGGCTGGTCTGTTTGCTGACCTTTTACCTCTGATAGAGAACAGATCCAATCAGATGACAGTCAAACTACAAGCCCTGTCCAACTCAGCCATGTTCTCACTACATGAAAACTCCATCATCATTGGGACTGTGGACGGAGTAGGGTAAGATGGCCTTTTATTTTGCTTGTTGAATCAGTTAAAAATATGATTCTTTACAATATTTATCTGTAATTTTATAGGACTTTGATGTAAATATATGCAAAATGTTGAATCCATCACTGTCTTATTCTCTTCCATTCAATTTGAAAGTGAAATTGGCAGCACTTCCATTGGATCTGTATAGACTGGGTTTAGGAACCATTCTGTATCATCTCCTGGCATGATACTTCTTCAGGCCTCTGATCAATGACAAGGATGGCTTTAGTTGACACAAATTTATGGATAGGTGTTATAAATGTTTAAAGAGAAGGTTGAGTTCTGGCAAGAGGTGAAAATAATTTTTGAGCGTTATCGTTGTATTATGCAAGTGTGGAAAAACATCAGATAAAAAATGTTCCCTGAAAAGCATGGCTCTTCAAATGCCTTAATATTCTAAATATGGCATGTAACATCATACAAATCGGGACAGATTTTTGTGAAATGAAACGAATGTAGTCCCATATACATCTTTCTGTGTACAGTGCTCGTAACTTTACCAAGACTGGGCCAAATTTCTTATTATTTTGATGATTCCAGAACCTTGCAGTACACACCAATACTTATATGCTAGATCATAGATGATCAACCTTTTCTGATCGATTCCACAACGTTTCTTTCACAATTCAATCGCATGACCAGAACTCCACTTCATTTTTAAGCCACGATTTAGAACAATAAATTTGATATACTTTACCATAATTTTTTCTTAACCCAGACCTGGCACTGATCTAACCGTCCAGCAGCACTTTCGCTGGATCCGAGTGGACTGGGAGCAGGAGCCGTACCGTAGCATCCTGCCGCGGTACCTCTTCAGGCGTCTGATCCATGAGAAGGACGGCTGGATACCCGCCTCACCATCGGATGAGACCCTCAGGGTACTCACATGGATGTGTGGGATCTGGAAGCGACTCAATGACGCTCTTACCAGGCTCTCCATGCCAGAGTTCAGTACTGGCCCCAAGCAGTTCTTTGCCTGCCCTATCAACGGCGATGCTATAGGATCGGTACTAAGGTAGGAAGAATTCTTTAACCTGTTGGATATGATTGGATTTTGATACACACACTGGTCACAATCTTGTGCCCTAGTTATCATGGGCTAAGTATTCACCAAATAAAAGTAAGAAAGTGGCAGTGTAATCCCCCCCCCCCCCCCAAAAAAAAAAAAAAAAAAAAGTTCTGTTATTATTTCAACTGGTTGAATATTATTATTAGTGAAAGTATATACTGTAAAACTGTATCCTTTCCTCTTTGCAAAGCATTACTTATGCAGCATCCTGTAAAGAATAAATGTGAAGCATAAGTTAGAAGAAAATTGTATCTAGATGTTATGCAAGTTTTGTCATGGTCATTGAAATCAAAGAATTCTTCTGTTACTATATCTCATTTATGAAATGCATCATCTACTGAAATGTACATTATTAATTAATATCGGCTGTTTACATAATCATTGTTCAAACAGAGATAATGCTATCATATTGCAATAATGTCAAAAGAGCCTAGCAGGGATATGAGGACATGCAAGCACTTTTTATTCCTTGATCAGTGTTGACGATGACCTTAACTGATCTTATACTCTTAATTTGCTGTAGATGGTTGTGCCTCCTGTGGAACTACAGTCTGGCACCTCACATAGAAGATACCTTCCATCATAATGGACCTAGAGCATCGTCTACTCACATACAGCAACAGAACACGGCTGCTAGCACTGCCCTCTACGTCCTGCTTCATAAGGCTTTCTTACCAGGATGCCCTCTCAGTGATGAAGGTACGTCCAAATGTTGCTCTTTTACTAAGATAAAACAATGCTTTTGTTAGAATGGCAAGCAGTCTGTCCTATGGAATGATCCCTTTGTGCAAATATCAAATTTGTATGAGTTCAGTTATTACACTCCTACAATAACAGACATGATTACAGTAAGCTATATATATTTTGATTTAGAATTTGTGAAATACTTGCATTGCTATTAATGTGATGCTTGTCTAAAATATGATATATTTTATGACCAAACTTCAATTTTCTATAAAGACGTTTTTGATTTTATTTTTTCCAACTTGGTCTTTCATATCATTGTGTCATCATTCAAATGTAAACTTAATTTCATATAACTGATACCTGTTTTGATAAAGTGGTTTCTAGGATTTTCTGTCCTCTTCAGATTACTTTGAAGAAAGCTTGTGATAAATTTATGTTTGACCCCACATCTAAACGGATGAATATTTCTTGGATTTTTAAACTAATTTTTGTATGTATCGTATATCCATTCATTATAGCAATGTCTTACATCTGTTATTCTGTTGAAATAACAGTGGGGAATAACAAAGAGAAAAAAAAAAAAAAAAAACACTTGTTGAATTTGACTTTTGACCCCATGCAGAAGCGGATGACTATTTCTCTGGTTTCCGAGGCATCAGTGGTCCCACTGTAGATGTAGTTGTTGAGAAGTCTAGCAGTGGTGGTAAGAAGCCTAGGAGGAGTAAGAGCTTAGATCGGAGCAAGACCAGCAATAAAGCAGCAGCACTACTAGCAAGAAACCAGGCCCATATGGACCTCATAAGCTCAGGTAGGTAGGATGTCATTAAAATCAACAAAAAAGTAGTGTTGGTAGATGTCGGAAGATATTGTCTCGAATGTTAGTTTCCATGTCCAATTTCTGTTTGTTATTATTATTATTATTATTTACACAAATACAATTTTTATGATGTACCCCCCCCCCCCAAAAAAAAAACTGTTTTTTTTAATGAATGTACAATTCTAGAAATTTGAATTTGAATATGTTTGCCTTATACTTGTACTACTACATATTTAATTTCCTACAGTGGCTAAATTGTTTGGAGCGAGAAGTTGTAGTCTCTTTCTACAATATCCTATCCATTCATTACAAAACATTACAAAAAATAAAAAAAATTGGCACAGTTGTATTTGCATTCTTCTGCATGGCACAGGTTTTAAAAACTGTTTTAAAGAGAAGGTTGAGTTCTGGGAAGAGGCGAAAATGATTTGTGAGCGTTATCATTGCATTATGCAAGTGTGGAAGAGTATCAGATAAAAATGTTCCTTGAAAAGCATGGCTCTTCAAATGCTGTAATATTCTAAATATGGCATGTAACATAAAAATCGGGACAGATTTTTATGCCACATGTTTGTGTAGTCCCATATACTTTTTTCTGTGTACAGTGCTTGTAACTTTACCAAGACTGGGCCAAATTTCTTATCATTTTGATGATTCCAGAACCTTGCAGTACGCACCAATACTTATATGCTAGATGATCAACCTTTTCTGATCGATTCCACAACATTTCTTTCACAATGCAATGGTATGACCAGAACTCAACTTTATCTTTAAACAGTGTTCTTATTTCATCTCTCACATCAATGAATATGATTTTATCTGTTTATTCCTATCCACAGATTCTCAGAGGAATGGACGTTCAATGATTCCACGCCGTGTGTCCCCTAAACCTCTCAAGACTGTTACTAAACAGAACTCCCTACCCATCGGCTCACCGAGGTAGGTTGAATAACGATATTGTAATGGGAATAATGAAGGTTCGTTCACATATGCTGGGGTTTTTCAGCGTGTTTGGGGTTTTTATTGTGTGTGTGCTCTGAATGAAGATGAAAAAAAGTAGCTGCGCACAAGAGTGGTCATATGCGTAATCATATATCTGTGTATTATAAGATACAACAATGTGAAGTACAGTATATGCTTAAAGATAAACTCCAGTTCTGGTAAAAAAAGAAAATTAATTCTCACAGAATCAAACGAAACTTCCACTGAATGTTCAAGATTACAAATAAATGACATGTGCCAAACAATTTTGGAAGAAAATGTATACTGGCTGAGTAATGAGCATAGAAAGACAAGGAAATCAAGGTAGTACTAGCCCCGACACCATGTGTGTTGTCCCATATATAGCTTTCTGTGTACAGTGCTTGTTACTTTACCAAGACTCGGTCAAATTTATTATGATTTTGATGACTCCAGAACCTTGCAGTGCACACCAATATTTACATGCTACATGATCAACTGTTTCTGATCCTTTCTACACCTTTTCTTTCACAATGCAATCGCATTACCAGTACTAAAGTTTATCTTTAAATATGCTTTGAAAAAACAAAAAAAAAATGTGGTAAACTGCCATGATTTATCCAGGTATATGTAAACAAGCCTTAAAAGTTATATTATAAAGTGTTTTCAAAGTGTTAAATACTGTTATCACAGCAGCTCTATCCGAGCTTCCGTGATAAAGGGCTCAAGCAATCAAGGAATTTCATCCTACTGGGTACTCATTTACTTCCCCCGGGTGGAGAGAGGCAAGTCAATGTTTCTGTAGTGGTATGAATTTGAATCTTGTATTATATATTCCATAGTCCAGTGACTTAATATGCAGTAGACTTCAACACCTTTGCATGAGTGAAATGAACTTCTATTAAGTTATCATTCATTATTCTCTAAGAAGAGATAGATGAAATAATAATGTATATTTTTGCTGTAAGGGTGTGGACTGCTGACTTGGAATCTAGTCTGGTTAGTGTGCAAAATCAGCACCCTTACATAACACTTGTAGCCTCCTCCAGTAAAAAAAAAGATGCTCTGAGGTTGCTGTGTAGATTATGTCAATAGCATTCTCATGCCTTTATTCTTTATCTTTCTTTTTGATTAAACAGTAAACCACAGGAGACTGGTAGTGTCATTACCCACCAAAGGAGTCAAAGTATACCTACATCACCAGCTGATGAACCTAACCTCCTGGAATCACTCCTTAGTAACCATGCCAACCCCTCACTCTCAGAGATAGAACAACTCATAGAGCTTCAGAAGACTCTCTTTGGCAATGGAGGAGGAGGAGAGGGAGGAGACAGAGGAAAGAACAAAGGATCTAAATCCAGTCAGCAGACTGCTGGTGAGGGGCAAGGGGGTGTGGTCGGAGGTCAAAGGTTACTTAGAAGGGCCAGCGATGGAGGGCCTGTATCTACTGGACTGGCGAGAACAAGGACGAAAGATGAGGGCGGAGTGTGGAGCGTGTGGGAAGAAACCGTCTGAAGCGACAGAGTATCTCCATATCTTCAACAGGCGTTTGCTCTTATATCTATTATGACTACTGTGAGGATGACACTTAAAGAGGATGATACATTAAAGTTCCAGAACAATTATCCATGATCTGATACCAGAATTTACAAATACAGGATTTCTATATCTGAAATTTAAAGACCAGTGGTATGCTTCCATCATGGACTAGTACTAACAGGACATCAGCCAGACACATGACTGTCCTAAGACAAAATATGTATTAAACACTTCCATCCTTAAAATATGCATTTTTGACAATCGAGGTATCCACATATGGAGTACCAGTATTTCACTTCTTCCTGCTTGAATACCATATGAAGAATAATTATGCAAATAGGAACCAACCCACCAGTGCGAGACATAATTATGTACCAGAGGTGAAGGGAGAGAAAACCTGAGTTTGGATTATTATTGTGAGTTTTCTGATTAAATTTGCAATTACAATGTATATGACATTTTTCCAGATCACATTAAATGAATAAGTCAAATTCATCATCTGTAATTTCATTTTACTGCTAGTATCAATAAAACCTGGTTTTAGAACTGTGTGCTCATCTGTTATTCTACTAATTCAAATAGATTGAAATACTTCCATTTTTGACAAATCATGGAGAAATAACGTTCCAAGAACCTCAATTTTCAGTGGTACACTTTTTTAAATTGCCAACAAGTATCCTCAAACCAGAGGAAACAGCCATCATCATACTTCACAAGTACTTCAAACAATATTAACTGAAATCACTAAATACTGCCATGCGTACATCAAAGTTAAAAGATATAAACAAAAAGTCATAGACATACCTTCTAGAGACACAGTTATGAGGAAGCTTTATATGCATGACTTTGACTTTAATAGTAGTGAAGTATTCATCTCCATTTGATCTAGTTAGGGTAGACCAAGAGGGTGTAGGTTGTCTGTCCATTAGTTCAGTGCTAGGAATACTAGGTCCAGCTGATATATGAAATGAATACTGACTGGCTTAAAGAGACAAGCTCGCCATGAAGAGTAAAATACTTTTGTTTCAAAGTACAGTCAAACCTGTCTATATTGTGGCCACCCATGGGAAACAGAGAAAATGGTCACTGTAGACAGGTTCTACAACACACATTTCTTTCTTGAGGGAGACATACTACATGGCCATTATAGATAGGTGGCCTTTATGGACAGGTGGCTACCAGAACAGGTTTGGCTGTATCGCTTCTAAATACCCTTTAATTGAATGTGATGTTCTTTCATACATCTACTGCCTCGTTGGTTTTTTTTTTAATGAGGAGAAGTCTTTGTTTATGTGTAAATGTGGTAGCAGATTTTGCTTTGAAAAATATACCATCCACGGATCACAGACAACATTTCATTTTATGATTTTCTATTTTCTTTTTTTTCAGCTTAATTTGAAAACCCCAGTCATTTATTTTCTTTGTGTCATACTTACTAGACATCATGAGCTGTATAATGATGATTGTGTTTTACTCAAGAGAGTGCCTTTAACACAGTCAGATAAATTCATACCGTTGCAAGTTTTATGCCACCGATTCTTTGTAAAGCGTGCCTACTACCCGTCGTTGTGTATGTGTATCCAAATTCTATGTTTTTTGTGGTAGAAAATTGTTTTTCACCCCTTAATGATGTAGGTACCCTTCTGAGGTTCTGTAATGAGTCAATCGTCTATGTCAAAAGTCTATTTCTGGAGGATAATGCAGTGGACTTGCCCGATTGTTCATAGGTAGGTTTATGGAGTAAACGGTACCAGTGTAAATTAGTATTATGAAACAAACTCTATCTTTGAATGATATTATAATTCATTATTGAATAAAACATAGCATTTTATTTATACATGTACGAAATATTGATCGCATAAAGGCTGTATTTTCCTGATTTTTTTATATTGCTTATTTTAAGATTGTACGACATAACGAATGAGATATTTTGAGCCATCTTTCTCTGGTGATACTGTAAATAGAATATTGTGTGAAAAGAAGAAAAGCATTTAATTTATAACCAAATGAGAAACAAGTGTGAAGAGATTTGATGTAAAGTAAGATCTGTATAATGTATATTGTGTATAGACAACCCATTTGCAACATGTAAATAGTACAAAAATGTTTTAAAGCATGCAAGCTGGGCACTGGTTTCTTTCTTTCTTTATCGAAGAGAGAGACGATCTTAATTTGTGAGAGTAGTTATTGATTTTGCCACCTTTTGAAGAATCTTTTATCTGTGCCAATTTTTTGTTGAATTTATTTTTTAGCAGTAGGATCATGGAAAATTGTTTTACCAATGAATTTTTTAGTCCATATTTTTGACTGGACCTAACAACTAATAATATTTGGCTCTTATAGTATACAATCAGAATTTTCAAATTTGTGTATGTGTATTTATATTCTCATACTTAATGATCCTTTTTGTAATCCTATAAGCATAATGACATGACATATTTTACCCTCTGAATGAATTTAGCTGTATTTCGATTTTACATTTCTTCATTGATAATTTTACTATTCAATTATGAATTGTTGGCTACTTAAAATGTGTATTATGCTATTGAAATCAAAATTTCAAGAATCACTTATCAAATGTATTCATTTTTATATGATTTATTCCTTGAGGTTTGTTGTTCAATTCTCCTTCACCAGATCTTGTCAATGATATTCTATTGTATCTTTTCCTTTTTTTGGATAATGAAATGATTTTAAAATCTTTTCAATATATATGATGACTTACAGTGGATGACAGGAATAACTGTTTTATGATGTATTCAAATGGATAGTTTTGTGTTAGGTAATACTTATATATTTTGACTCTCATCTCTGTGTTTGCTGACATCAGTTTGAGTATTTTCCAACAAGTAATATCCAAGTTTATTATTACATCTTTGAAATTTAATGTATTGGTGAAGTACCAGCATGCTTTTATGATTGTGCCAAGGTGTTACTCTGTGTTGGTTAAGTAAGATCAAATCTTTGGTGAAAATAGGATTTTTTTTTTTCCCCCTCATACATCTGAATGGAATAAAACCAAAATGATAATTTTCCTTCAAAGGAAGTTATGAGGAGATAAACAAATGATGGTCATCTTTCTGGCCTGACAAATTTATTTCCCTTTTAGAAATCATGATTGTGGGTAGAACATATCTATTAAATGGAAGTTCAACCATTTCATCATATTTGTTCAGATAAAGATAGAAAGGCCATTTCAAATATTCCTTGTATTCATCATGATCTACTTAAAATTTGTATTCAGAAAGTGTGTCATTTAAATTTGTATCCATGTAGAAACGAGAGTTTATGGAAGAAAAAAACAAAACCATTTTTTCTTTTCTTAAATGAGACCCATTCATGCTGTGTTGTCCACCCATTTTGATCATGCATGCTTGGAGAGAATAGCCATAGAACAAGATTGGTTGTTGAAATACTTAACACTGAATTTTTAACGCCGCAAGTTTTAACCATGTATTTCAAAATGATGTTGACAATCATTTTTAAGCTTGTAGATTCGAAGTGAAAGTGGACGGTGTAAAGTCTTTTATTGAAAATTCTTAGTGAACATGATAGAGCATTTTTAAGGTGGGAACAAAAGAGGTTGTTACAAAGATGAAATATGAAGGTTAAGCATCCTTGAAAATATAATGTGTTGAGTTTTACATGCATAGATGTCAGAGCTTTAAAAAAAAAAAAAAATTAAATCACAGGCCTTTCCAATTCAACATGTTATATCCTTTAAGAATCCTGAATCATTGACAATCTTAAGACCATTACAGGAGCTTGAATGACTATTGATATACCTGACATCAATGTAGAAGTTCATTCGCACATTGTAAGATATGTAAGGCTATTTTAAGAAGATGGAAAGAGGACTTTTTATGACTATTTTTTAGTGCTTATCAAGTTTAAATATATATATACGTCCATACTAGGGTTGGTATGTTAATCATTGTAAAGAGGGAGAAATACAGTGCCATGGCGATTCAAGATAATGGAGTCAGGTTTTGTTTTTTCTGTATTGTTTTTTGTTGAGAAGAGAATTTTTTTCTGAATGTGTTCTGCTGTGTGTCTAATCAAGGAGATAGTGTAGTAACTCCTTGGTCTAATTCAGGTCAACCTATTTTGAGAGAATGCACATATGAAAAGGATTTTTTTAAAGACTATCTATCTCCCAAAGCTTGGAGGCAATTGGGGTAACAATGAAATGGACCGTGAGACACTAGTTCTCCACGACTTTCTCTCTTTAGCCGTTTAGTTAGCTGTTCAAAAGACAACCCTGTCCACTGCTTGATGTTATCAGTCCATGATCGACCTAGCTGGTCTGCCCCTCTCATATTAGTTCCTCCTTGCAAGAGGGCGCTTGTCAAGATGCAATGTAAATGTTGTCAGAGATGAGAAGAGCTGTTGGATCGTTGGTATGATTGAGAAATAAGAAGGTGAAAAAGTATGAATGTTTCAAAGATGAACAAGGCAACACAAGTGATCTTTAAAATTCTTATTAGAAACGATGGCTGGTATATACAGTGCGTCCCAGAAAAAACGAAACCGAGATGTATCGATGTTCTATCATAACTTAATCACAACTATATTTAATGAATGATACATATTTGGAAAGCTTAGAGTCTCCTCTTTCATGTGATGCTACTCAGATGATGCATATTTCACGCATGAGTGATTAAAAGCAATTTGAAGGAAGGAAACCAAAAAGACATTTGGCGGGCGATATCTAAATTTCGAAGAAAAATTCACATTTCTAGAAACTTGAGTTTCTGCCCTTTCATATGACACCTCAATCAGGAAAAATGAGCGAGGAATGACAAAGTTCTGTTTGTTTAAAGCAGTGCTTGCATTTCCATAATTTTATTAAACGAATTCGTTTTCACTGGCTGCCTGCCGTATCAATAAACGAAATTAACAAAAGACTTAACTCCGTTTCGTTGACAATCAGCCGTAGACGAGAGTCTTCATGCATGGCTGATTGTCAACGAAACGGAGTTAAGTCTTTTGTCAAATCTGCTTTTTGCTACGGCAGGCACCCAGTGAAAACGAATTCGTTTGTTAAAATTATGAAAATGTAAGGGCTACTTTAAACATACATAACTTTTTTATTCCTGATTGAGGTGTCATATGAAAGGGCAGAAACTCAACTTTCTAGAAATGTGAATTTTTCTTCGAATTTCAGATACCGCCCGCCAAATGTCTTTTTGGTTTCCTTCCTTCAAATTGCTTTTAATCACTCATGCGTGAAACATGCATCATCTGAGTAGCATCAACTGAAAGAGGAGACTCTAAGCTTTCCAAATATGTATCATTCATAAATTATGGTTGTGATTAAGTTATGATAAAACATCGATACTTCTCGGTTTCGTTTTTTCTGGGACGCACTGTATACAAGCATACTGGTAATAAATTTAGTTTGGTTTAAACCCGAACTAGATATGTAGAATATTCCACCAGTATAGAGCCCCAATTGACAACCTCCTCATGCCACAAAATGTACCAGATTTCTTGTAAACGAAAGGAAAAAACAAAAATCAATTTCTAATCTCCATTTCATGACTGGATTACATAAAAACCGTAATTTGTACAGATGAACACTCTTGACCATATACTCGTTGCCCGTTTTGTGAATTCTCTGCATATTCTATGTAATTATCTAGTTTTTCTATCTTGGTATGTTTACCCATATGTTTGTGCGTACCCGGTATGTCTTTCTCTCTCTCCCTCTCTGTCTCTCTACCCCCCCCCCCCCCCCTCTCTCTCTCTCACACAAGTCTCTCTATCCTACCTCTCTTGGATCGCTTTCTTTCACTCTCTCCCTCTATACCTCTCTCTCTCTCTCTCACACACACAAACAGTCTATTTCTCTCTCTCTCTTTCTTTCTCAGTCTATTTCTCTCTCTCTCTCTCTCTCTCTCTTTCTTTCTCAGTCTATTTCTCTCTCTTTCTCAGTCTATTTCTCTCTCTCTCTGAATTCCACCTCTTTTTTCTCTTTGCATCTGTCTACGGTATACGTTTATATAAACCCATCAATGTGCATAAGTCATGACAAATTTCAGAATTTTTCTTCTAATCATCAAATAGCATAAACACACTGTACAATGGATAATAACAAATACATATCTCTGTAATTATTTGACTTTATATCCATATCTCTTTATTTATGTGATAAAATACAAACATAAATACTTGTCTCAGTAAGGAAAATCACAATTTCAATTTAACATGCAGCAACCAGTCTTAAAACAGTGGAATAAATACAAGACTTATGTTTATCTGAATTATCAAAGAGAGTAGCATTGCTTTCTTATTATTATTATTTGTTTAAATTACAATTCATCTAGTGATTTTAGCTTGTAATATAGATAACAACAGATCAAGAGATTCCCAAATACTTAATAACTCTCTGAAGATACACTACAAAGTTCTACAATCATGTGAAACAAATAAATGAGAATACAGTATATCCCCCCAAATAATGAATTATTGAAAGTACTTCATTGTTAAATGTCTGTACTCATACCCATATCAGGCATGGTTTCCAAATTTTTCTTGAAATTCATTTTCATTTCATTTCATTTCCAGTGAGCTAAATGCTACTAACTTTAACATTCATCATATGCAGCAAAACATTTCTCATCAGAATAAAGCAAAGAGGCTTTTACATGTTATTACCTCAGGATAATTTACAAAAGTTGTGAGAAACCAAGACTAAGAGCTGGTAAAATAACACCACATTGGTAAAATAACACCACATGACCGTGCATCATTATTTCCTACCACGCCTACCAGACAAAAAATTTCCCATCAAAAAGTGATAGTGCAGTTGGAAGTGATATAACGCAGCAAAGTTGTGCATATCTACAAAATCAAGACGTGATGAAATGTGCGTGGTTTCAAATGGCAAGGACACTGATGCGCACATTGAGATGCCAATTACACTATTGGTCGCGCTTAATGTAGTGTGATGTCATTCAGCAGAGCGGAGGTAACTTTCGAGCACCTTGTGTGATTAGATGCAGATATTTCTTTTCTTATCCCTATTCATCTAAAAGTTTTTTTTTTAAAGAATAAAAATAGAAAACGGTAAACCACTGTGATTTATCATGTTACGCGAGAAGGAGCCTTTGTAACTAGCATACATTAATGAGATTAATGAGAAGACAGCATATGTTTTCCATCTCTTTAAAATGCATAACAAGTGCTCATTTAGCATATACCGGTAGCGAGGATCCACACATCATTATAACATACAGCTCCTTCTTGGAAGTTTGTGCATGAGAATGAAATACTGCATTCAGTACCCTAGAGTGGTCCATTAAGCTTTGCATCATGGGCTCTAGACAAGCCCAAAGTTATTACAAAAACCTTGTTTCTACCAATGCACACAGAGCAATATATTCTTGGTATAAATGAACCTTGTTATAACAAATCCTCTGGCACCAAGGAAAATAACTATGTTACACCTAAACCCTGTAATATCAGGGCTAAAACAACAGTAGAATACAAAGAGGAGAGACCCACAATTACCTTGTTATAATGAGAGTTTGATATAACACTGTTCTTAGTGATGAAGTTTGACTACTTATAACACAAACACTTAATAATTAAAACTTGCACAATATTGGTGGGTTATTATGTATTAATTCAGTAATCACTGACAGTTCTTTTAGTCACTATTCCTGAATCATATCAATTGGATCATAAGCATTTAATAATCTGTCTATGCACTTCAGATCATATATAAAATCTAGATATCTTTGCAGCAAAATGACTAGTATACAAATAATATATATGTTTGAGCAAAAACAATAACAAAACCATGTGTAGCAATCAAACGTAATACCATGTGCTTCAATGAAGATATTTACAAGCAATGGGCATATATGTCACTTTAGACAATGCCATCTGCATATTGGAAGTTTACAAGTACAACTCACAATAAAATATAAATCAGTAATGGAGATGAGATGCCTGAATCCAGTTTTCCCTCATTTCCCTAGTGTTTGCATAGTTTCATCAAATCTTAATAAGACAAGACTTCTTTCACTGTTTCTGGTGACTGTTTTTCAAATTTCTATCACAGGCAAAGCTTTGACAGATATTCCTACAAGTGATATGTTTGTGTGTACTTGTATTTTTTTTGTAAGTTTTCAATGATACTCTTAGCGTTCCGATATCGGGTTTAAATAAAGATTATTGGTCATGTCCTCATCTTTTTCAACAACAACAACAACACAAAATCAATGACAAAATCCTGCTCCAGAATTTAAATTAAAAAAAATCTTTTATAAAGTTCAGGTGTCATTGAAATCGACTTTTTAATAAATCTCCACGTGAGGGAAAATATTAATCTAGAACCGGCATCCGCTCCAAGTGATAACTATAAGCCCCTCCCAACCCCCCTCCATCTTCATCACCCCTCTACTCCCAATCCCTCATCCCCCACTTTCCTAACACCATCGTCCGTCCCCCCCCCCCACCCCAACCCCTTCCTCCTTCCCTAACCCACATAGTACTTGATAGAACATCATGACACATGGTAATGTATGATTGAAGAGTTCAGCATCCTTTAGATACCATTTTAGCTTCCTCTTGGACACTTGCATTTTTCTCCCTCAGGCACGTCTTTCATCACCTGCTCGGCGTGTTTGCCGCATCCTGAAACAAATGAAAGAAAAACAAAAAATGGAAAAGTTTACTTGTGTTATCAAATCGAATACAAAGTTAGGTTGCCAAGACCAGTCAGTCACTTGTGCGGTGATCCAGAACCAAAGTTTTAAAATACTACATAAAACTTCATGGAATATATATACAGTTTAGGACTTAAAGATTGACCAAAACAGAAGGAATTCACAGAGATAGAGAAAAAAGTGTTGACAGATACCATATACTACATATTTGGATTCGTGAAAATGCAAAAATCAATCAAAGTCAATCATTGTCAATTTAGACATGCTATTTCCGGATCAATTCACTTCCTTTAAAATAAAATAAATACATACATATAATCAACAAATGATACAATCATGTACATGTACCACTATGTTCGTTAAATTTTAAGAGGAACAGATTATATGGAGATCTTTTCATTGTCAAAGAGTCCAGTTCACTGTCATCTATGAATAACTATCATGTGCAACATCCTATTTACAACTCAAGTATAACATTGAAAGTAAATTTGAAAGACAGCCTTGATCAATATAGAAATTGATGCGGATAAGATCTATTCGTGATACAGGGAAGCAAGTATCACGCGATGTGTCCTATTATCCTTGAGAGAACTTAACTTTCTTTCTGGTTATGAGTTTTTAACTTTTTGAAGGGTAGGTGATTCAACTCAGACGCTTTGACATAATCTAGCAACAATTTCCAATACATATTTGTGCAAACTGGCAATTCTATGTTTGGAGGAAATGACCTTTACTATTCAAGTCAAATACGCTTGTGTTATTGTTAATGTGTTTCTATATTTGGAATGCAGCGCACCACAAAAGGGAATGTATCACTATCAATCATACTGCTGCAAGCAAATAATATATCATATCAAATTGGGAAAACAATTCTGAGAAATATAAAGGGAATACAACATTCAGATATATTCAATATTCAAAGGACTCTGTTTCAGTTGAAATTGATTTATCTTGTTTTCAAGTTCTGAGCTTGTTGACTTACTCAAGGTGGAAATATCAAGAAGAATGAATTTCAATGCACAAATTTTTTCTCAACAAACATATAAAATATCTCAGTGTACCTAATCGTACAGCTATCCCACAACTCTTATGCGGTTTAAACTAACCTGGTCTCTGCATTTACATTTTCCTTAGTTTGATGGAAACAGGCAAATGACTTAATTATATTCAGTTAACATCTATTGATTGGCAAATCATTAGTAAACACTTTTGGAGTAGCCAAGAATTAAAAAGCAATAGGACTCCTCGATCAAAAAGTGTTAATTTGTGTTAATATTTTCAAGGTGTTCCTGTCAATACCCTTCAATATTTCCAGGACATGTTTTGAAAAATGTATTTAAAGAGGAAATGGTCAAGGCAATGAGCTGATGAATCTCTTTACTACTTTATCATCAGTCTGTACGGTAATGTTTTGATATTCTCTTCTTTTTGGAACAATTCCCAGAATAATTTCAAGGTATTCGGTCAATATCCTCTGAGACTGAGTAGTGGGTGTGATTCCAGGGCTCAAGTGGCTACATTAAAGGCCTTGTAATTGCAGAGTAAAGTGTAACAGGAAATGAGAGAATTTGCCAAGGATTACGGTGATTTACTCTCCTAATACAATCACTGTCATGTTTCTCACATGTCTCCATTCAAACAGCTGTGCCAGCGACTCACATACTCAACGTAGTTAGTTTCTTGATTCATTATTGTCGAGTTTGGTCTCTAGTGGGATATTATTAATGAAAGGGATGGCAATTCAAATCAAAGGGCAGTCCAATTCATAAACTACCCTGGAAGTTTTATTTTGTCTTTACCAACACATCAGTGAAACATTTTTATATAATACTCTAGGCCCAGAATACTAAATTCATGTCATGCATGGACAAACTAAGAGCCTCGGCAACCCTATATAAATAGAAAGAAGAAAAAAATAAACAAAAAAATAATAATAATTTTTATGCCCTATGTTGAAATTTTAATATGTTGTGGGTCTAGACTTAGTTCTACATTGTACGTGCCCATGTGTACTGGGCACCTGTAAATGGTTCAGCCTTCAGTCAAAACAAATTTCTTGTTTTAACTACATATTCCTTAGGTCACTATAATCTGAATAGAACAAAAAGACAGAAGCACAAGGAGGTTGAAAAGGAAAAGAAGCAAAGTAACATAAAAAACAAAATAAAAAATATAAAGAGGGAGTAAAATTGGAGAAGAAAAGGAACAAGATAAGGAAGATAAGAATTGGTAGCAGCAGAAAAAAAGATGATAAAGAGACTTCAGAATAAAAGCTGGAGAAAGAAATATTAAAACCTGAGCGTGGTCCTACCTTTCCATGTCTTCTTCTCGCACTTCTCACAGGTAACAAGGTAACACATGATGAGAAGGATAGGATTCGTCAAGTTGATGATAGCAAAGCTCAATTCTTGATCAGATGGGTCCAAACAACAGTTCACCAAGAAGCTGGCCGATCATATAATAGATTCAACTGGAATGAAATAGAAATTTAAACAGAGTCAATGAAAATAGGCTAACGGCATTACAACAAAAAGTTTGTACGATTTCATTTATTGTCTGGTTAGGGGTCAGGTAGCCACTGATTAAAAAAGACTAGCTGCATCAGGTGTATCCAACTATCATGGTTGCCGGATATATTAACTAAGAGTTTGCAATATGGATCCATGATTGTACTATGTCACAGAGAGATTTGTCAAGAAGTTGTGTGATTTCGTTTGCTTTAATAGCAACTGCTGGCATCGTCCTGGGTTGCTGGATCAGATAAAGCTCTTGCATTAAATCATACAGGACCATTTACGATACCTGAGATTCTGAGGTCATAATAGCCAATATCATTATGCAATCTGTTTGTATCTTTATTCCTCTGTAACTTTGCCACTCTAAAGCATAAGACTTCAAGAATAAAATGATACCCTGAACAAACATAAATCATACACTTTTAAATATCCTTACCCTTTCTATATCCTCTTTAGCGATGGAAATAAGAAAACTACAAAATTAAAATGGTGTTTACAAATAAGTACAAGCTGCTTTCACGTACTCCAAAGTGTACACGGAAACCCAGGTCTCATCAAAGCAAGCCGTTTCCAGCAAATGCACTACCACACAACTCTTGAAGGCTCCTAGCTGACAGAACAATCTTGACCACTTGCTGTCCTAGCTGCAACTGCTCTGCAACCACTGATCACTTGATCTACACTCTTATGTTATGATGGCTTTGAATATGGGAAGCATGTACCCACACATGATCCTGCTCAATGATCCCTCGTTCTCACATCCAATTCCAAACTGATAACTGGCCAACAAGCACTAGCAGCAATGAATGACTGCCTCGATCTGGTTTGTACTTTGATAATACCCAAACATGTACGTGACTTCCGACTTGAATACCTGTCGAGCTCAATGAGGCTACCTTCACGCTGAAGTGAGCATTGCTTGCCAGTGACTGCATTGTCCTTCAGCCTTCCCCAGGCGTTACCCTAGAGAAGCCTGTGGGTGACCCCATGCTTCACCGAGCACACATGCACACACTCTCTAGAAATTAAAAAAAATCCATTGGAAGCCTCATATACGTGTTCCATGATCAAAATTTTGAAATGTCATCAGACACAGAGAACAAAATTGTGGGGTTTCTGAATGAAAATGAAAACTATACATTTTTGTTGTTGTTTTTTACCTTTTACAATGAATACATGCCCATTTCCTTTATTGCCCTCATTGTACCAACTCCCTGAAACTAAACCTAGTAAAGTAGTAGGACAAAACAAAATTAAATTCCTGGCAGCCTGATACTTTTTACTTCAAAATAATAAATATAGTAAAGGATAGCTTTTAAAATATTAAAGGCAAATGCAATATAATGAATAATATAACCCTTATCGAATTCTAAACCAATATTAAAGCCTAGATCCCTCCTGAATACCTGACGAAATATAGATTACATGTCATAGCAAGAATTTAATTTTTTTAATGAAAATATATCAAACGGAGATGTTTCATTAGCCCTAATTAGAATCCTTTTTTATCTGTGCTTTCAAATATCCTTCTGGCAAAAGCATGAAGCTAGTTCTCACAATCATCTTTATTTTGTCTAACATTAACACTTTTCAAGTTTTGTTGTCATTGCTGAAAGTTCACTGCACTTTGACTGAATTTGTATGCACATGAAAAAGTACTTCAATAATGATACACCTTCAAAAGACGGAGGCTGTTAGGCAGTGCCATGAAATGTTGATATGATGTCCTTGGGCTTCACCGAGCCCCAGTCTCACCCTTGATCGAGGTACCCATGGGTTACCCTAGAGTAGCTAGACCACAGTGCAGCGAACCAAGTACCCTTGACCTCAATATAGATTGCTCAAGATATTCAGAGCCTAGCTGCCCTGGATGAATACACAAATTTTACATCATCATCAACACACTTTTAGTTAAATTCTACTACAGCATCATTTTAATAGGCCTACAGTTTAAACATTGCTCTTACTACAGGTCATACTCACATTTTCAACCTGAAGCAGCCCCCCCCCCCCCCCCCCACCCTCGTTAACCTGCCCTAAAACGCAATTTAGACCAAGATCTACAAGTAAGTTCAAATTAAATTTAACTCTACCTGTATTTGCTATAGAGCAAAACCCTGGACCCCCTCATTAGAGCACATAACACATTACACACTGTATCAACTACATATGACAAGTCGAGTGCGGTACATTAGCTGACCAAAGCCAATAAAGCATTGGAATAATTGACCAAGCAGAATATAAAAAGTTGACTCGATGTAAGGTTTGTTTAGTTGGGCCTATGTTCCTTGGCAACCAAGCACTAGCCAAAATAGATACTACTGTAAAACTATAATTTTTTCATGTGAATGATTTAAAATTACACAAATAGTGAACTTTCATGCTACAAAGGTATAGCCCTCTTTAACATTTTCAGAAGGTTTCTGTTGAACAGCAACTGGTTTTTATTGCGTGAAAACAACACTCATGCCAACTTGTTCAGTCACAATCTTTCTCACTTGAAAATATTGAAGGCAGTACCAATCTCCTAACAATGAGCTATTGCCATGGTTGCAAGGCGTGCAAGACAGTCTTCACTCACTCAACATAACTTCCACTTCATGTACATGATAATTGCCAAACACACTTACCACATGAACTTTCAGTACACCTGTGATGCCAGTAAATGATGGAGAAGGGATCTGTTGATATTACCCAAACTTACACTGCAGTGTACATGTATGTGTGTGGGTAGCAACAATCATGACAGTGGGGTGACTGAACAGACCTTCACCTTAATTCCCTTTATGACATCACCATCATGCCATCGTCCATTACAAGTGCAGGTCAATGCTGATAATAATGGACTTGACCTTTGTATTGAGCTTGTAATCAATAACTAAAGTAGGGCTAGTGAACTATGTACATTCACATACCGGTAATTGTGCAATAATAAATGCATACTGCATATAGTGATTTTCTACACTTAGTTTTATAACACTTCATATGATGCAATGCAAGTTGCCACTACCCCCCCCCCCTCCAAATATGGCAAATACTACTTTGTTGGGCAAGCACAAAACAAAAGAATGTACAGCAGTTTGTGACCAACTAAAAGTCAGTTGGCCAAAATCTATAATATACAGATGGCTCTGAACTAATCTACTCACAGCAGATTTTTGAGGAAATGTTGTAAATTTCTGCAATATATATATACATCAACAATCAAGACTGGTACAAATCCAGAAACAAGACTTGATAACCTAAACTGCTTGAATGTACAAATCCAGAAACAAGACTTGATAACCAAAACTGCTTGAATGTACAAATCCAGAAACAAGACTTGATAACCAAAACTGCTTGAATGTACAAATCCAGAAACAAGACTCGATAACCAAAACTGCTTGAATGTACAAATCCAGAAACAAGACTTGATTAACAAAACTGCTTGAATGTACAAATATATTTTGTAAGCCAAAGCATGCAGACTTAGACAGAGTACACAATGAGCATGCATCTATCACCCTAAACAGACAAATCCACCTTGTTGGAGGAGTATTACTACAACTGTTGATGCATGCATGCTCTCCTCCAAAAGGGCCTTTGGATGAGTCAGATATAGTCTCAGTGGAGTATTTATATGTTTTTGTGACTTTTGTCCCAAATGATCTGTATCCCATAATTAGAATAGACTCTATATTAAAATTGAAATTATCCTCTATTGTAACAAGTGTATACATGTAAGTATAATCATAGAATGATGTCCTTTTTAACGCTAAGCTACCAATATCATATATCCTGAATGTCAATGGCCATTATTACGATGAAGAAAAGAGTAATATCCCCCCCCCCCCCAAATTGGGTCTTAGATTAGAACATCAACATGTACCTAGTATTACTTTCACATAAAATATGCCATCCCTTATTTTATCCTTTTTACAGTATTGAGAAGTAGTTTGAGAAGGCCAATCAGTGAATGTCACAAATAAATAAAAACATACATGTAGACATGAAAATATTTCTGCTTGGAGGAGTTTCATAACACATTTCATCTTTTGACAGATCTCCTCCATGAGGGGTTTCAGTGAAGTAAGATGTACATTTGTAGCCTCAGCGGAACATATCCCTGAAAAAAACATACTAATTCAGGGGTCTAAAAGGAGGCCAATTCACAGACACAAATTTTTTTATCTAGATTTTCAAACTTGACTATCAGACTTCAGTCAGGAATCTCGGTTAGTCACCACAACAATCATCACACAAATCAGCAGACAAAAAGTGTCATTAACATAGTTTACTTGATAAATCAACAGACCCTTAAAGCAAGGCTGTCAACTTTGGGGAACTGCTTCGAGGGGGAACTGCTTCGAGGGAGATTGTATGCATTTTTTTTGTTGCTCATGAGGGGGGAGTGGGGGGGGGGGGGGGTGTTGAGTAATAATTTAAAAAAAAATTGAAGTGCTCACTACCCTCACATGATCTTCTGCTTTCGTTTTGCGAAAGGTCGTGTAACACAACCATCTCACTGAACGCATTGACCCAGATGATTCAAAGTAGGCTTAAGCCCTAATTATACATAGACTAGCTAGATCTAGGCACTTTAAATTCTCTGAATCGGCAGCGTAAATGTGACAAATTTGTTCCCAAAAAAGAAAAAAGAAAAAAAATCTATTAATAATGGGTGATAAATAATAATAATCTAGATCTACACGCACACACACTTTGCCACATCATCCTTTGATTTAAAGTGATCTAGACCCTAGACTATATATGTCCAGGGTAAAAAATAGACATTTATGACAACTTTGTACACGACAAATGGGAGAGTTGTCCGTAATATGTCACAATCCAGTCACCAAATTGCCAATTTGCGATTCGCATAGATTGAATAGATTCAGCTCGGTAACCTCTCACTTTAATTGCAAACCTTGTAGACCCTATCATGCCTATAGACTATAGTCTAACTGAGCTGTGTTCATAGTCCGCTTATATTTCAAACTTTCACTATTCTGTTTCTTTTATTTTTCCGCTTTCAATCAAAATATCTCAAGAAGAGTTGCACACAACATTTCCACTCATTTCATTTTGGGTTCATATTCTAACTTCATTCTAGTTTTCTACTAGATTGTCGACGTCGATGTAACAGTAACTTAGACCCTAAGTAACACTTTAATTTATCACCATCAGTTAATACATTTATCATACCTTGCAATGTGAAATTATGATGGCTAGCTAACTCAGTTGGAGTTGAAGTAAGGATCGAAAGCGGACGTCTACGTCGTCTCACTGCACTCGGCTCGTAATCGTATTTCAACTGCGATGCTGCATATCATGCAACGTTGTTGTATTTTTGTACTTGAAAGTGATGTATGGCCAGCGCCACTGATATACACCAGTTTACAGTTGTATCAGTGCGCATGCGCAGACAGAGGTCAGAGGTTATTGGCCCAAAAATTTGGGCCAATAACCTCTGACCTCTGGTATTTATGCGTAAATTAAGATTGCGCCCATATATGCAAATTATGATGTGAGCGCATGATCGAGTAAATAAATTTAACTAGGCCATGTCATCAGTGTAATCTTTTCACTGTGACGCAACAATACATGTTCATCTGAAAACGATGACATAACTGCCTGCGCGCTGCGCTGTGCGCTCACATCATAATTTGCATGGGCGCAATCTTAATTTACGCATAAATACATGACCTCGAGGTCATTGGCTTTGTTTAAAATGGCGTACACAACTGTAAACTGGTGTATTCCGTACATATCGTTGGCTGCAGTATGGTAAGCCAAATTAATTAGCTAGATGACCGCAATCTACAATAAATGGGGGTGGGGGGGGGGGGGGGGGGGGGGGGGAGAATTAACGCGCTCTGGACCAAATTCGTGGGGAAGGGGTCCCAATCCCAACAAATTTCCCTTCATTAGAATATTTCTACACTTGGTCCACAAAACTAGTAGACTCTATTCTGGAATTCTGGTTCATATAATTACTCATTTTCGAAGGATAATTTTAATGGGAGAAAATTATTGGAGCTTCCCATTCTCCCGTTTTAGGATTTTGACATTTGGAGTCGGATAATTTTAAAATAAAAATTATTTTCAATGTATCATTTTTCTCTTTTCTTATAGGTTTTCAAAGGCGTTTATTTATTCACATTATTCAACTTTGAGAATTTGAATTGCAGGAGACTCAATCAGGCGCGTAAGCAGGGGGGGGGGGGGGGGGAACCCCCCCCTCTTGAATGTTGATTTTTTTTTTTAAATCCTAACGGATGAACTAAAAAAGATGACCTCACCCCCCCCCTTCCCTTATTCAGCGGCTGGCTGACCTAAAAAATAGACCTAAAAATGGACCTGATGGATGACCTAAAAAAAGATGACAACGGAACAGAATGTCGATCGGTCAAATTTCAAATTTCGGAACCAAAAAAAATATATATATATGTTCTCTTACCCCCCCCCCCCCCCTCCCTACTCATTCAGTGGCTGGCTGAGTCGTTGCGATATTTTTAGCTTGATTTCAAAATGTTAACCCCCACCCCCCTTGAAAAAATCCTGCGTACGCCACTGGACTCAACTATATTTGTCAATGCCAAAATGATTGCTAAATATCAATAAGAAAAAAGAGCTGATTTTAGTTAAATTTCATGAAATAGCACCACTCTCCCTCCGTATCAATCATCTGTAACATAATACTCGAAGTTATGTTTTAGAAGTCAGATATACTTGTAATTAAAAACGAGTTTTTGATTTTGTTCGGACTTCAGAGTTCAGACACTAGCTAGGGATCAGTGAACTTCAGAACATATCATTTGGCTTGCCATATACTTCTGAGTTGATCGTTGGCACAGCAACAAATGACGCCCGAAATTAGGCCAAATGGAACATGGAAATGGTATATTCTGTGAATGAGACTGGTTATATGTGTGAGTATTTCATAGGATATAATGTAATAACATTACATAGATTTATAGTTCATATTTTGTTAATAATGTGACATTTACGAGTGATAAGTAGACATCTAAATACAAATCGAATCCCAGTTTGTTAATTTTAAGTTCAGTCCCATGCGATGAAATTTATGTTGTGTAATTGCTCCTTCCTTCTTTTCTTTAAAGCTCCTCCTAAGACCAGTACAGCAGAACTAGAGTAAGAGTCCTATATTTCCACCCATTCTCACCCCTTTCCTCCCCTCGACCCTTCTCCTTCTCCTCCTCTTCCTCTTCCTCCTCCTCCACCCTTTTTGGGGGGGCTTACCATTACCTTAACAATGAAGAAATCTGCATCTGTGCATGCACTGATAATGATATTGATAACTTGAGCGCGCGCCTGTGTGAAGTTATCTACCATAATGTCTCAGATCCTCATTACAGTACATAACTTAACACAGGCGCGCGCTCGCCCATCAGTATGCACTTGTATTGTGATTGTATTTTCCTGCTATTTAGGTGTCATTAATTGTAACAGTGTTTGGGAGTTTTGAGAATGTATAGGTCTAGAGGGTGCCTTAATTTTTTTTCTTCCCTACACATATAGCATAGTGATGCTGCTACGAGTGACAAAGCAAAGTTTTCTCACAATTGATGAGATGCCATAAGTCGACTCCTGATAGCTCAAGTCATGTCCTGTGAAGTTATTCAATATTAATGATTTTATATGTTACAGGTTTATGAAAGCTAATACAGAAAGTTAGACCATCAAAATGGCAAGTGAGCAAGAGGGAGGAGCAGCACGGACTGTGAAATCAGATCCAGGAAAGGGCAGCAAGATGCATGGAAAGCAGAAGAGGAATAGAAAAGAAAAGAAATCCAGGAGTGACGGAGAAAGCATGGAGGACTGGTTAGATTTGGTTTAGAGAGACTTTTTAATCCTGAGAGCACAGAGTTCCTGCCTATGGAGGAGCAATTGAAGGTACAGTATGTCTAAAAGATCTATTCCATGATTGGTAAATCAATGCTAATATTCCCAAGTTGGAATATTTAGTTATGTAGATCAAGTTTATATGAGTATATCATTTTGTGACCTTAATGGGCAATAATACAATTTTGTTACTATAGAGGACTTAATTTTTTTGTATTACTGTCCAAGGAAATCAACTCAAAGAGATTGAGAATGTACAGAAACACAAACAGCATATTTGCATTTTTTTCAAAAGGATTTGTTTTGTAGAATAATTCAATGAAAATGGATACAAAATATTGATGTTTATTTCATGTGCATATACAACATATTTCTTAAATAGAAAACAACATACCCCCCCCCCCCCCCTTAATTCCAACAGTTCACATTGTGAATGAAAAAGGTGGACTATACTACTTTTAATATCTGTTTATTTCAGTTGTACAAGCACAGGGATCTTATCCGTAGCAAGACATATACCACGGCTGCCAGGGTCTTTGGCAACCCTAGAGTTAGGAAACGTGTCCATGTTGCTCTAAGATGGATGGAGGTGTTGGAAGGAGTGTGAATGTGAGGAGAAGCCCACTCTGATCTGACGCAACAGGATGGAAGACCAAGGTTGAAGCCTATCAACAAAGAAGACATGATCTTGACAGAGAAGGACAAGCAGATCATTCATGATAATGAGGTCAGAACTAATAGTGTCTCATGACAATTTGTATTTATTTGGCATATGTGGACATTTTCAAGCTTTGGAGGTTGCTTGAAATCATATTTAACAAAACAATTTACAATGATATAGGGAAACTAAATTATTCACATAATAATAGCATTAAAATTTAAAGCATGGTAGCGAAGTGAATGATAATAAAAATTACAGTGTGTTATATTTATTCTGGCTTGAATTAATATTGAGATTCTAATTAATTTAAATGTATTGTTACTGCTACCTTATAAAGAACAAGTTCATGTCTTGGATTCTGCTACATACCTAAATAAATGTTTTCTAATTTGTACCCTTCATAGGTGCAAGAAAAAATGAAGGAGTATAAAAGCTGGCTACGTGACCGAATGGCTCTCCGAGCTGGTCTAGAGTCGATGGGTCTGAAAGAGTCATGGCTTAGAGCTAAACCTAATCCTACACCTTTGGAGAGGAGAGTCCTTCTGCAGCTAGAGGAGCTAGGCGAGTGGCAAAAGCTCTTAAGGTACACGTGCTGAATTTGTCACTTGATAGATCTTTCAATTCAGTAATGATTTGTTTATTGAAACTCATATTTATTGTGCACTTGAAAATTCATTACAGCAAATTTCATGATAACAATTAAATAGAAAACCAAGAATTCATTTTTATTGCAGTTCATGTTCACAAAAAATTTGTGTCTCTTTGCCAAATAGTGTTTTAGTTGTGTAAAATATTGCCATGATGTTTTGTATTTCGGAGTAGTCATGTGCTTATTATAAGTGGGTGATTGGTGCAACAGTTAACATTGTTCATAGTTAACTATCAAAATGTAAAAATGTAAAGATATAAAGATGTAAGGGCCATGATAAGCTAACTATAAAGGTTCCTAATGTACCATGAAGCTGCCAGCTACTAAAATATAATTGAATTAACAACATAATATACCTTCAATGCTTTGCAAATTAATTGAAAAATGTTGATCATGCAATTCAAATGTGCATTTTTTTTCTGGATATGACACATAAATATTTTTTTGACTTTTCATTTTTATGTTTATCATTGAAATGTATTTTTCTTAGCTCAAAATTCTCCTCGAGAATCTGCCTCTTCCCAAGGTATTTTCAATACTATGTTTTTTGTAATGCATGACTTAGCAGTACTTCTCCAGCATGATTCTTTTCTGTTATTTGGTTCTCCTTTTCCTGTAGTCAATCAGCATGTATTGAGTGAAAAGAAAATGTCTTTGCTGTCATGTGCATTTTTGTTTACTTGCACAAATAGTCACTAAACTCATGCAAAATATGATTCTGCCATCTTAGAGTAGAAAGGGTGTGTTCTGTGTTTAGTCAAACATATTTTTTGAGGTAGAATTTCATGTACCGTAGTCAATTTAATTTAGAATTAGGTTTCATCCTGCATGCATTTGTTGAGTTTTTAGAGAGTCATTAGAAAAATCCCCCAAAATTAATCTCAAGTTGAATAGTCCTTTCATATCATGATGATCAAATAACTAAGTAATGTTGTCTTCAAGACAGTGAGTATTCTGGATAAAATCAGCATTATAGATAAATGGATAAGAAAAGATTGGGCTATTCTGTACAGATATTCCACAAGTTGAGAACACCCTTTTATACATACCTCCCAAAAAGCATTTTTAAGCATATCATCTTCATTGAAAGTTACTCACGACATCAGCAAAAAATGGCAAGGACCTGCTTATTTTGCTTACGGATGCATGCATACTAGCGCTGACTTTCCATTGCTTTGCATCCAGTTGAAAGTAGAAGTAGTCCAAGAAGTGACCATCAAGATGGAAGACTTTTCAGAGAAGGAACCCAAACCTCAACCAGAAGGGATGGGCATCATCGCTGACTACCTGGCCAGCAAGAAGCAACGTCTCATAGATCTCTTCTCCCAGGCTGATAAGGATAAGAGTTGGGCCATCACCAGAGACGAGTTTAGGAAATGCATCAAGGAGGTGGGAGCGTGGTGCATACTAACAATCGCATCACCATTATATTGCAACCTTTTTAACAGTTAAAGTGAAGGATTATTTGAAAGCAAAAGAATTATCTGCTTTTATAATGTTATGACTGGATATCAAAGATGTTTTTTAGCAACCCGCAATAACTTCAAATTACCAAATGACCGTCATCTCAAGATTTTAAAAAAGAGAAGACATTTCAGATGTCTACCGGTAATTAAAAATTAAAAATCAGTATATAATGCAAATATGATTTTGACATAAGAGTTTTATGTTTTTTAAAAGGCGGGTATATATTCCTGTAAGATTTTATTCATGATATATATCTACTTTGGCCACTTCAGGACATATACACATTTAAAGACGTGTTAAACAAAAGTTAAATAATGATCTAGGGGTAAGGATCGAGAACTTTCCTGAAAGATGTCATGCATTTTTCCTGTTCATAAACTTGACAAAGCATGCTTTTTAGGAATCACTTTTATTTTGCTTGGGTATATGGTAGTGTAATTCAGTTTATGTTTGAAATGGCTGTTATTTTTGGTAAAAAGTGCTTTATGTAATTAATTGTCTGTGCTTTTGTCGAGTGTAGTTTTGTAGGAAATGTTTGCTGCACTCATTTGGATGTATTAAGTACTTGTACATATGTGTAGTTGAATGTCATGCCATCGCTGTCATGCTCATAGAATAAGTTTTCTAAATTGTCATTTGCTTTAATTGTTTTCATTTTTCCCCTATTAGACACAGATGAGCTTGGAAAATGTGTACAGTACGTTTTTTTAACAAAATCAAATCCTTGAGCTTTGAATCTGAGCTCCTCAAAATCAATATCATGTTAATGTTATACTTGTTCTTTTGTATTGTTGCTAATCTTGACTCTTTGTCAAATTGGCAATGCAGGCAAAGATACCCATCTCAGAAACTCTTTTGAATGAGGTAATAGACAGCTTAGACTCGGACCTCAATGCTGAGATTGACTATCGTGAGTTTGTCAGAGGCATGGACAGATATCATCTGGAAAGAAAGAAAACGGAAGATCTTGGGTAAGCTTACAAATTATAACTTCCAGAACTTTTCAGTCTTCTCAGAACTAGCTACATTACAATTGGATTAATTTCATACTAGTTTACTGTAAAATAATCCTTAAGCAGAAATATTATACCTGACTTGCTGCTTCACATTATCTCAGAAATTTGAAGAGCGTGAAATGGTTTTTACCAAAATTATTTAGTATATTTATAGTTTAATTATCAGTGATATATTATACATTAAAGTTCTAAAGCAACACTCTCATTAACTGTAATATTCTAATGTAGTTCTGTAACACATGTGAGGATTTTCGATGAGTCCTGAAGGCCCAAACTGTAAAAGGTAAATTCTATTGGAACGTGTCATAATTATGAGTATAAACATGTATGTGCACACTTTGTTCTATAGCTATGAGAAAGGTCTGAGGAAGCTTGTAGAACAATGCGAGTGAAAGCTTACCAACATTTTTGTGTTTACTGATTGTGAACAAAGAACTATTTATCAATGTTTATTCTATTTATTTTTAAATCTTAGCCGACAAGGAACGAAAGAGCCCAGTCAAGACGAGATCGACACCTGAAGTCCGCAGAGTGATCGGTGATTTAGCCCCGGTAAAGGAGTCTCTATCGTCACCTGTACCACCCACTGATAGACTGGAAGAGACCAGAGAAGTAAATACACCAGACTCTTTGGCATCACTCTTAGAGATTCCCAAACATGACATCACAGAACGAAGGGAACTCAACCCTGATGATATGATTGAGAAGAGGAAGAGGGAGAGATTCATGTCAGATAATGTAAGTATCTAATGTACTCTTCTTCAAATGTATAACTCTATGGGTTACCAGTATTAGTAATTTGATTGAAGCTTTATCAGTTTGTGGAGGTCAACCTCATTGGCTTGAGTCACAAAAGTGATTTACATGCATCTTAATATCTAACTCATGGTTTTAACCTCCATAAGCATATAGTACATGCCATGTGTATCTTCCTGTCCGACAAACAGGCAATCAATATATAAGCTTCTCTACGCTTATTTACATTTTATTGTAGTTTAGGGGGAAGTTTAAACCATGATTTTGTCCTAGTTTAAATTCAAACCTTTTTGTGTGAATTCGACCCATTGTCATGATTGCACCAACTAACTATCCTTCTGCTTCTTAATAATTTTGAAGGATAGAGAGAAGAAGAAAAAATTGCAATAAATTGTTCTTTTGTTTAGGAATTCCCTAGGAGAAATACACTAATTGGCTATTTATGGTAAGACTTTCATATGTAAATAGTGAGAAAAAAAGAAAGAATAAGTATGTCTGTTTTGTAGAATTGTTCTTTCGGGCTTGAGAATACCGGTAAGCCATAACATCTTCCGTAACATTGTTATTTGCTGCAGCTGAAGATGAAGAGGCTCCCTCGTGTGATTCAGAGTCCGCTGAAGACGGGTGACAAGGCCGTAGACTCCACTCAAGGTGTCGACCCTAGGAGGTGATCTAGGTGTGGAGATCCATGACT
>JAVYIG010010982.1:0-57500 GCA_035222895.1 Strongylocentrotus droebachiensis | reverse complement strand
AATGAGCCCATGACCTTGGACCTTATGAACCAAGAATCTACTCAGTTCATTGGCTCTGCAAGATACATAAATGATCTAAGTTTGGCAGGAATCCATCAATCTGTTCTAATGATAATACGATCATAAGCTATTTTTGCATACATAATGTGCGCTGTGACCTTTGACCTTGACCTCATGATCCCAAAATCAAATCAGTTCATCAGCTCTGCAAGTAACATACATGACCTAAGTTTGGCAGGAATCCATCAATCGGTTCTTGAGATAACGCGATCACAGGCTGTTTTTGCATACATAATGAGCCCTGTGACCTTTGACCTTTGATCTCGTGACCCCAAAATCTAATCAGTTCATCGACTCTGCAAGATACATACATGACCAAAGTTTGGCAGGAATCCATCGATTGGTTCTTTAGATAACGCGATCACGAGCTGTTTTTGCATACATAATGAGCCCTGTGACCTTTGACCTTTGATCTCGTGACCCCAAAATCTAATCAGTTCATCGACTCTGCAAGATACATACATGACCAAAGTTTGGCAGGAATCCATCTATTGGTTCTTTAGATAACGCGATCACGAGCTGTTTTTGCATACATAATGAGCCCTGTGACCTTTGACCTTTGACCTCGTGACCCCAAAATCTAATCAGTTCATCGACTCTGCAAGATACATACATGACCAAAGTTTGGCAGGAATCCATCGATCGGTTCTTTAGATAACGCGATCACGAGCTGTTTTTGCATACATAATGAGCCCTGTGACCTTTGACCTTTGATCTCGTGACCCCAAAATCTTATCAGTTCATCGACTCTGCAAGATACATACATGACCAAAGTTTGGCAGGAATCTATCGATCGGTTCTTCAGATAACGTGATCACGAGAACGGGACGTACGTACAGACGTACGTACAGACGTACGGACGGACGGACGGACAACCCGAAAACATAATGCCTCCGGCTACTTCGTAACGGAGGCATAAAAAAACCTAGAAAATTACTATTCTGCATTTGGAGGGGTGCATGGTGGGGGCGGTATGTGAGGCTATTAATGATATTATTCATAGTCTCTTTTTGATCTGTGACAGTGTGGCTGTCAAAATATTTAATTGGTATTGCAATTTGGCACACATTGGCCGACAACCACACACACACACACACACACCACCTCACACACACACGAAAGCACACACACAAAAAAACATGCCCCCATTTTCCACATTTTTGTTTTTAAAAAATATGTAAATTTCTATTTGTAAATATGATCTAGAATCCCTAATAAATGTTAGGCCTACATTTTTTTTTTTTTTTTTTGGGGGGGGGGGGGGAGGAGGGGGGAGGGGGGGGGGGGCAACTGAGTCTTAATTAAATAGTATGGGTTGAGAGGCTCCATACACCCCATTGGTGACAAATCTGAGTACCCACCCCCTCCCCCTAAATAAATGAGTTTGCAAACAAAAGCAAGCATCTATGACACAATCGTAACATTCACAAATAGTACATGGCAATTCCACAATAAGCGACACACATATATCAACTTTGCAAATCACTGAATAAATGTATAATTCATTTATTACATTCAGAATGTTACAAATGTGGACGATCATATGGTTCAAAAGCAGTTAACTTGTTATTGGTTGCACATGGTCTTTAAATGACTGAAATAATCAATATCTAGCCCACATTACATCGGAATTGCCAAGTACACAAAGTGCATATATACATGTTAATTGAATTCATACACAATTGACATTTAACCGGAATGTTAATATTTTGATTGACGTGCCTGTTCTGTATTATTTTCCGTATAACATTCAGGGTGTCCCCCAAAAATCCAGTTACTTCACATCTAATATACGCAAACTATGGATCACAATGGAAAGAGCAATCACAAAATTTCATTCACTAGCTAACACTTTTTCTGTTGCAAATTAAGGATGGTAAAAAGTAAATACCAGGCTGAATGAAGTTTTATAATTTTAGGGCGAGTTATTTCTGAATAACTGACCATAAAATCATAAAACTTCATTCAGCCACGTATATTAAAAAAAACAATCAATGATTTTCCCATAGAAGTGACCCCAGCCCTTTTTGTTATCATATATTAAGCATGTACATTTATGAGATCAAAAACTGTTTTGCTAATAGTCTAGTCAGAAAGGCTACAGCTCATACCAACTCGGAATTTATATTCTGAGTAATGTTGATCTACTATATCTTAACCATAATATCTAAATTTATGATTATATTATTATGTAAATTGTAATTATTCCAAGAACCCTGTTATATCATATCAGGGTAGAAAAAACAAAGAAATTATCACATGAAAAGCACAGTGCTCTTAACTCCTTTCACAAGTTTTCAATTGCATGTATTTATTTGTGAGTAATTAACTATATTCAGCCCAAGGCATTTTGTCAATTCACAGGCCCAAAGAAGGGGGGGGGGGGGGGACATATATTTGGCTTCACAGTGTCCCCCTCACTAACTTCTTTTATTATCTTCATATTTGGCATGCATGTAGGGTTCATAAAACTATACAATGTCACGGTGCCATGATACACAATAACCCTGTAAATTATTGCCTAAAATATACACACAAAAATCAAGGACAGTGCTTTTATAGGAACTGCACAAGCTGAATTAACAGTGACAAAATTAAAAAAGAGATGAAACCAGCAAATGTTTTATCAACAGAAACTCACTTCATTGAACCTCATTTTTCATTTACGCGGACACACAATCTCATCTCAAAATGTATGACAGACTTTTCAACATCTTATAATCAGAACTTAGACTCAATACAAAAAAAAAAAAAAAAACGTAGTAAATGCATGCATATTTTAACCCTATTGTAACTGATGGAGGGGGGTTCGACCATTGATCATCAATGTTTTGCACAATAGTTATGCATTGTGCAATGGCCTTATCACACAATTTCACAAGTTGTTTTCTCAAAGTTTCAAGCAACTTTAACACGGTTTAAGACATGAACCTTTCAAACAATTTTGCCAAATAGTACATAGAATATCTGAACAAGATACATTAGTATTAAGTGATTTAGATTTAAAATATATATATATATATATATATGTGACCCGGCACCACAAAACCAACAAAAAGTCGCAACCAGCGATTCTCCGTAATCAGCTAAAATGTCAATTTAGGTGAAAAAAATAGATTTGTTTTTTTTTGCATTTCCTGAAAGAGTGGTCTTTTCTGTACCTAGTATCAAAATTTGGAAGTCTAAAACATAGTAGAAGATGTGTTTTAAACGGTTTTTCTAGACCAGTTTTTTTCGCACAGCCTTCGGTCTCTTCCAAAATTTGATCACTTTTCCCGAGCAAAATTATCGTAGTCCGGAAATGGTCGGTCGTTGCTAACGGGTCGTGCTACGCGGGCTGTGATTGGTCCGTTATAGCAATCAGTGCGGCGCGCCATTTTGTTTGTATCCGCTTTCACATCCGAGTTCCAGATTTGCGTTCGTCTTATATTCTCCGTTAACGACTTCGAGTAGCTTGATTGTACATCACATATCTAGAATTTGTTGATCAAGAGTAAGAACATTATTATATTTTATACATTTGAGAGTGACAAGTTGCGAAAAAGTCTACAACGTCGTCACAATGCCAGGTTTTGTACGTGAGCAGAGCCGTGGGATGGTACCGGGGTGCACCAACGCAGATGCCCGGGTAGCTCGGGCGGTCAACGAAGCGATGATGCGGGGGCTAGCTGCGGGGGATCAGGCCAACCTTACAGCTTTGCTTACTGAACACTTCGGGCAAGACAGCGACGAGAGAATTCCTGATAATGTGGTTACAAATAATTGCCCAGATGTATACAAAACAAGATAGGTGACAAGCAGTGTTATGTAAGGGGGAACAAAAAGACTCCGGGTCCACCATGAATAGGCATTGTCTAGTGCAGGTGTCTCGGCACTATGTTGCAGTTCACTTGTACTTAATCTGTCCAATTACAACTCTATACATTTACAACATAATAACTTTTGAAAGACTTAAGTCCACACATTGAAACCTCAGAAACATAATGAACAGACTATGTTTGATCATCAGGCCAAATTTCAGCCTAATCTGAAAATCTCTTCATAGTGGTTGCTATGGCCTTTTGATTCACCCTTCTATTGATTTCCCTGTGGTTTGCTTGCTCCGCATGCTTGAATAGCCCCAAACTTTAAAGCTCTCTTTCTCACAATTTAATACCAGTAACCTCCCTCACCAGCTCTTTTCATTCACTAAATTGAAAGGGTTAGGAAGCTTCAATTTGGACAAGTAATATACCATTTTAATGAGGAGAACTTCTTCTTTCATAATCAGATGAAATCAGGAAAATAATTTTTTGCGACATTTTGGTGGTTTTGTGGTGCCGGGTCACATATATCCTGTGAAGATGGAATACTTCAGTTGATCATGGCTACTGGCAGTTTCATGCAAGAGCAATCAATATATATATATTGTAGGATGCTTGCAAGCTGAGTTACTGAGTCCATTTTCTGCACAAAGTACAGTAGCATGGCATAACAATCAAGTTACATCAATTAATGAATTAACCCCAATGCACATGCCCATGAACGGTGAGTAGCTCAACTGAATAATATAAACATAACATTTTACACAAATCTGATTATCTAATCTTCGAGATTACAGATCTCATCTAGGATTGGCTCTAATTTCTGTACGTCGCGTTTAAAACCCAATACGAATCAGCAGCCTTGTATAGCACCACCTCAATTCCTCAACTACTCAAATCTGGCCCGGTTACAAATCCATAATGCATCATTCTGAGCAGTGTAGTCTTATGATATAGGCCCACTAATTCACTACTCAATGCATGTATACCGTAATTATTATGTTACTAAGTAGCAAAACAAGTACTTATTTTCTCACAATGTTTCAGTTTCCCTGTAATAGGGATAACACCATGTTGCAGTGCTGTCAGAGGTCACATGGTGAGTTCAAAGGTCGTTTGAGGTCATATTTTAAAATTTACCTGCAAGACTCTCTTGTGGCAAGAAATATTGGAGTCATCAACAAGCTTAAAAGCTTTCTTCCAGCACAGGCACTATCCATGTGGTATTGTGCAATAAATTTACCATATCTTAATTATGAGATTCTGGCATGGGAAATGCCTCTCACACGAGACTCAACAAAGTCATTCTACTTCAGAAAAAAGTACTGAGAATGATATGCGATAAGCCCTTTAGAGCTCATACGGATGAATAGTTTCGTCAGAAACGTATCCTTAAAGTCAGTGACCTCTACAACTATTCCAATTCATGTATCAGCTAGATACAGATAGTATACCTTATGTCCTACAAAATAAAATTTATGAGAAATAATACTTTGCATTCCTATAATACTAGACAATCAAATGACTATCACTTAATACCTAAAAGCAGAACAGTATTTTCTAGCAAAACTGTATTTTTCACAGGACCCAAAATCTGAACCGATTTAGAATACTCATCAAAAATTTCTTCTGAATTCTTATTGATTTAATCAAATATCTCGTGAACTTTATACTTATCCACGGTAGTTTTGATTATTTTAAAGTCAATATCTACATAATTTTGTATATAGTTTATATACATTCATGTTAAAATGTTTATATCTATATAAATTTATAGAATTTTGCTGATTATTTTGCTAAATGTATATCATATTACCCTTGTATAAAATCTCGATAGGGGGTCTACATCTTACAAGCTATGCTTTTCAGTAGGCCCCTCCACATTTTTTCATTTTATTGGTACGTTTCAAATCTGCATATGTTATGCAGTTGATGTATTTTTTTCAATGGAAATGTTTTATTATGAAATGTACTTTGATGATTTGTGGAATATGAATATATGAATAAATAAATAAATCAAAATAAATAACTCTGCACATGTTGCTGCAATGGCAAACAAAATTTAGGATATATTCGTGCCTTCAGAGGTCACATGGTGAAGTCATAGGTCATTTCAGGTAAAACGTTTAAAGTTTACCTGTATGACTCTCATATACAATTCTCATGGATGGCAAGGGAGATCGCGATATTTCTAGTCATTTTCACAAGTGGTCGAGACACAACATCGCTAATGCCTTGTTATTAGGTAAGGTTCATTAGCATTTAAACCTTTTAATTTGTATTTTTTTATGGATGTTGATTATCATGAAAGTGAGACTAAAAAGGGAAAAAGTATCACAAAATCAGGCAATTGTTAGCAAATAAGAAATAGCTTTCAAGGTGGTAATTTGTTTGCAAAGATATGACATCAGCAGAATTGAAAACAAAAGTCATAACTATCCCAAATATAGTCCAAATAATACTTTTTGGGACACATCCAGTGCATAATGACAGCTTAGGTGACTTACCAAAAGATAAAGCTGCGGCCCACTGCGGGAAAACCGCAAAACAGCATTTTATACCGGATGTACTAATCCCCTCCTAAGTCATTGAAAGAATTATAGAGGATCGGTATATCTGGCATATAATCCCGCTGTGCCTTATTCATGCAGCGGGCCACGGCTTCTGGTATATAATCTTCTGGTAATTCGCCTGAAGATGAAGGTGTTTGGTTGAGCATACTCAATTATTTTGCACTATGTGTCTTCCCTAAAGATTGGCACATAGTCACTGCATGTCCAAGGGAATGTGGTGCAGCAACACGCTTTTTCTTGGATGGAATTATGGCTGATGAAGATGGTCTAGAAAAGGCTTGCTCTTTCATGGCAGACTGTTTGGTTGGACGTCCCTTATTTAGTTTCCTCCTCCCTCCGAGTTTCAGTCGACGGCGTGATATGGCTGAGGGCTGAACAGGGATGCTGGGGCCAGATGACTGTAGCAGTCCACCCGAGACTCCTGCCTTCGACTTCACCTTCCTTTTAGCAAGATTTACTCCGCTATACCTGCCAAACATTCGGATTGCTGATACAAGGGCACTGTCTGTTTTTAAACGACCATATGCTCTGAGCATAGCCTTGTACGATTCTACGTAGGTGGTTGGATCTTGTTTTAGTTTTTCCTCCATGTCCACAAACATATGATGGACATCCTCCAAAATCCTGTTGTCTCTCTGTGGAGCTGAAAACAAAAAGCAAGAAAAATTACCTAGTAAGACAAAATCTCACATAACAGTTCTATTTGGTTACATACTCACTATCAGTTAACTAGCATTTTACACTTTCCTTCATTAATTTAAAGTGACTGGCCACTGTCAAAGAAGTATCTACAAACAAGATGTAAATACAACTCAATTCTATTTTGCTTGAGTTTTGTTTCAATTATAATTTTTCTCTGTAAACATGTTAGCCCTTAAATGTTATAATAACAATGGTAAGAAATATGTCCAAAAACATATAACATAAGAGGAGCACACATCGTCAACTTTTGTTGATGGCAGTATCCACTTGTTTACTACTGTAAGCAGGGAGTGCTGAAATATGCGCCTTGGCGACATTCATTTACAAACTAGATATAACATGGAATATGCTGAAAATGAAATAAAACTGTATTATACTTACTTGTTTGCTACATCTGTATCCAATCATTAATAGACAAGGTGTGAGTTAACAGATGGAAGAAGAAAAAAAAAAAAAAAAACAGAAGAATTTGTTATGTCATGAACATTAATAATCAAGATAAGAACCCCCCCCCCCCCCCCCCCCCTCAAGGAAAGATGTTGAATTGGCATAACCTGACCTAACATAATAGTACCACATACCCTGGATTTGTTTTTTTATTCCAAAATATATACAAGAATCTCTGGAAAAAATAAAAACCAAAAGAAGTATGGTCCTCATTTTGGCTAATCTATTTTTATCATGCACTTGTTAAGGTAGGGCAAGCAGCAAATATGGAATTACTCCCGAGTGAAAAAAAAAATTGTAATTGTCAACCATATTTTTCAGTTGGCTGTTATGCCAATACAATTTTTTTTTTTTTTTTTTTTTTTTTTGGGGGGGGGGGGGGGAGTGGTTGGTCGGGCATACCGTTACGACGTTGCACGATTTAAACAAATATCCGTCAAACCAAAAACAGCTCATTGGCTAAAATTATTTTGTTTCAGCATAATTATGCTTCGAAAAGTTTCTGCAATAAATTTTGCCCCAAAACAAACATGCAAATTTTCTGAAACATGTACCATGAACATAATAATTTATAAAATGCAACTTCTATTCAATATATTTTATCCTTAATAGTAATAATTAACAGTAACATATAGATTCTCTGCAACATACATCATCATCATGAATATTAATAACTATAACATGCAAATTAGATTCAACAACTGTTATCATGAATATTAATAATTAACAATAAAATGCAACATGTATCATCAGGGATAAACAATAATGTTAATTCTCAGGAAATCTTGTGCGGACACAGGGTTGAACAAGGACTGGGGGGGGGGGGGAGGCACAATTGGCTCCCTACTGCATCCGCACCTGTGTATCCACTCGCATGGATGTAATATGCAAATTTTCTGTAGCATGCAAATGATAGCCATTATTATGTAAACACATTTGATTTATTCCAATGTTGTAAGATATTGAAATGCCAAGAAAAACAAAAATTAACTCTAACCACATGGAGGGGGGGGGGGGGCGGGGCCCCCATCAACATTTTCCACGACCATTCTGACGCGCGACATTTTTGAACGCGGCGCTCGCTGACTTTTTACTTTCAAAAAAACATTTTCACGAAAACGGGCATACCGTTACGACGTTGCACGATTTAAACAAATATCCGTCAAACCAAAAACAGCTCATTGGCTAAAATTATTTTGTTTTAGCATAATTATGCTTCGAAAAGTTTCTGCAATAAATTTTGCCCCAAAACAAACAAAAACAAAAGATCGCGAAAGAAGAAATACATAAGAAATTAATTTTGATACCAGGAATTTTCTTCAAGTATAATTTTTTGGAATGCTACAAAGAATATTTACACCAAAAATTAGAATTCTATGAGCTTTATTTAGTGATTTAGAGCAAAAAGTATGATTTCGTGCATAAATTAACATAATTAACATAAAATAAAAAGACATTATTTCGGAAAGACTAACTTTACATTCTTGTAGATCACATCGCACACTACTATCATGCAAATTTTCGTGGAGATTGCGCGATTGGCGGTTGAGATCTGAAGGGGGGGGGGGGGCAAAAAATGCCCCCTTCCCCCCGTCCATGGACTCAAGTGAACAAAAAAAAATGGGATGAGGGTTAAGCGTAAATGGAAAAATAGAACGATCTTATAATGCATGCAGTAAAAAATGAAATTCATTGCTTACATTTGGTGGAGTAATGTCTATGCATACGTTGGGCAAACTGGTTGTGTAGATCTATCTGGGCATGCAGGCTTTCTAGCCTGACTAGTTGACGATCTTCGATTGAAGCATGGTCATCAAGATGGCTACTAGACATTGGCTCATCTACATCAGGCTCGGGCTCATCTACATCAGGCTCGGGCACATCCTCAGCTGTGGGCTCAGATGACTGGAGAGGGCCAAGCCATCCTGATGGCACATTGCTTGTTGCTGAAATTCAATAATTATATATCACTACCCAATTTAGAAAACATTGGACAACAAATACACTGCATACTGTCTTTAAAGTACAGTATTCTTCACAGGAGAGAACAACATCTACAATTCAGGAAGTTATTATTTGATTATTTGCTCAGGCTTGGTTTTTTCTATGTTCATTGTTAACCAAATGTAAGACATGACATGGTAGATCTCTTTCTGGTTCTTTTCAACCCTGTAAATACATCTTGTACACCCAATACTCTCTGAATATGAAAACAAAACCAAGGTGGTTCGCGAACCACAGGTCTCGTCTGATTTTGCGATCAATAAAACAAGGAATATGACCTTTTGACCCCTTGATAGCCTTTGACATCATCATCCTCATCAACACAAATGTGGTATTACCCAAGGATCATTTGTACCAAGATTTATTGTAACTGGGGGAAGTTCCATTGACAATATGAAAGAGCAAAAAGAAGTATTTTGAACTGAAGACAAGGCGTTCCCTCAGGGACAACCAGTGAATACTTTACAAGACAGGGGTGATGTGACTGCGCTGGCTGGATAAAGTTATAATGCGCACAGCTGCATTTTGTAACTTCTGCAGTTTCCCAATTTGAGAGTCTGGTAAGTTGTATAGAAGGCCATTACCAAAATGCAAAAAATGTTGTGGTCATCAAGGAAATACAAGTCAACAATATAATAAATTATCATGATTTCCATGAATATGATTTATCATTCATTTTATCATCTCTGATCAGTGCCCACTTATTGTTTGGAGATCATAATTTGTGCATCTTATTACATTGCTATTAATTTCGGAAATAATTTCAGGTTATAGCTCATAAAACATGCACACAATTCAAATCTATTAATATGGTTGTAGCATACGTAAACAATAAAACTGTAGCTGCTTGGAATTGCAGGCCGATTTGGAAATATAGACAAATGCTAGTTTAAAAAAGGCTATACCTTGAAGAGATTTTTCTTTTCTTTAATTTGGAGGGACCGTTCTCATACATTTCCATGTTGCTTTGGAGGAACCTTCAAAGGCATCCAGCCACATTCCTGCATCTTCGCTGGTGAAGACGTCTATACGGAATGTTGCTGTTAAGGCAACACCATCCTCATTGTAGTCAGACTGAAGCAGATGATATCTATACTCCATAGGTAGAATCTCCTAGAAATGGAAGCAAATTAGAAAATGTATTTGTGATGATCCAGGTGTAATTTATAGATCTACTGTTTCATTATAGTGTAGCATGGTACAAACACACCTAATATGTACATGTATGTGGTCCTAAGCAGCGCTATACAGACAGTAACAGACCACATATGCCCTCTACTGGGAAAAAAATGAGCAAAGTTTGCACTGTGTGAATTAAATGCAATGCAAAAAAAAATTGTTGCAGAATTTAGAATCTGGACACGCGTCATGTGTTAAGAAAAATTAAAACCGACATCTGAAATGTTGTGTCCTTCTTAATTTTCATAACATATAATATTTAACAGGTCATAGACTAGCCATATCAAAGCAACATCTATAATATACAGTAATACGCTAAGATTTTGGCCCGTCTGCACATGGGTCTGCACATGTTTTTTCCACGATGTCGGCCTTTCGCTTCTTGAAATAGGCTCCCAAACGGCCACAATTATTTATTGCCTGAACTTGATCATCATCAGCAGCAGCCAATAATAATAATAATAATAAGATATTTGTATACCGCAAATTGCAAAATTGCCTCTAAGCGGTTTAGAAGAAAATAGCTGATAAGTAAAGGAAACAGAATTTGCATTACAAATTATATCAATTTAAATTACCATTAAACTTTGCAAATGAAAATAATACATGTACATAATTACAAATCACTTACAACCAAAATACAAATAGTTCTTAAATTAATAGCATCCTACGGTAATCTACACAAAATATATTAAAAGGCAAAAGGTCAAAAGAGCTATTCAGGAACAAGACTTAAAGAGATGTGTTTTTAGCATTGTTTTAAAAGAATTTACAGAGCTAGCATTGCGAATTTGAAGGGGGAGATTGTTCCAAAGAAAAGCAGCTGCATAAACGAAAGAACGTTGACCGTACTGTTTGTATGAAATAGTGTGAGACCGAGAGAGGAGAGATTGAGAAGCAGATCGCAAAGTCCGGACAGGAGTGTATCGAGGAAGGAGTTCAGAAAGATATGAAGGAGCAAAACCATGATAAGTCTTGAAAGTAAGGAGGAGGATTTTGTAGGTAATGCGAGAAGTGATAGGAAGCCAGTGAAGTTTTTGAAGAACAGGGGTAATGTGAGAAGTACGAGGAACACAAGAAACAAGACGAGCTGCTGTGTTTTGGATACGCTGGAGCTTTGAGATTATTTTTGCAGGAAGACCAAAGAGAAGGGAATTGCAACAATCTAGCCTAGATGTGACGAAAGCATGGATAAGACGATGGGCTGTATTCTGGTCGAGAAACCTACGAATTTTCCCTATTTTCCTTATAGCTACAAAAGCAGATTTACAAATGGCATCAACATTTTTAGACAAAGTAAGGGAAAAATCCATAACAACACCAAGATTACGGGCCATAACGGATGGCTTAATTACAGACTGCCCAATTCGTAAACTGATTTGTGGGACATGAGAACAAAACTTGGAATGAAAATGAAGAAATTCGGTTTTAGAGTCATTAAGAGAAAGCTTATTCTGAAATGCCCAGGTTCTAACATCCTTTAAGCAATTTTCCATCTTCTGAACAGAAGAAGAGCGATTTCCAGAATCAAATGTTAGGTACAATTGCACGTCGTCTGCATATGTCATACATGATATATTGTGAGCCAATATGATATCTTGCAAGGGAGACGTAAACATAATAAAAAGTAACGGGCCGGCGACAGAGCCCTGTGGGACCCCGCACCACATATTGTGTTTCTTCGAGGAGACAGAATTAATTGAAACAGACTGAGAACGACCAGTCAAATAAGATATGAACCACTGCAAAGCAGTTCCACTTATCCCAAACCGTGAGGATAATCGTTGTACAAGACAATGACGATCAATTGTTTCAAACGCAGAAGAAAAATCTAAAAGCACTTATACCCCATTCACAGTGGCCTCAAACACCGCGACAGCAGCGGGACTGTCCCGCTGCTGTCGCGGTGTTGTCTTCAGTGTGAAGGCTCGGACCCGTTATAAACTATCGCGGGATAACACCGCCTAGCGATAACGCCGACACAAACTATCGCTAGGGACGCCTAGCTACAGCAGCGGGACAGTCCCGCTGCTGTCGCGGTGTTTACTCAGTGTGAAGGCTCTCCGCTATAACACCGCGACAAACACGTGTGATTTGTTTACTCACCTATCACTGACCTCTTTTCTACAGCAATGGGGAACATAAAGTGAAATAGAAATAAAGTAACCAGTGGATTCAAATTGATTTTATTATTATGTAGGTATTATAATTATCCAAATAAAAATATTTCACACTTCAAAAAATTAAAATATTCTGACTGGAAGCAATAAAAATGCTAGTTTTTTAAAAAGTAATATGATCGAGGATACAAAAAGCAACTTGACATGTTTACCGCGCAATTTCAAGCAAGTATTTCCGGTCATATCGGGGTCACTCGCGGGTCATGAGCCATGCATACACGTGTTTGTTACGGAGGTAATAAAAATCACCCGCTGCAGCGTGAATGGGTACATGATATTTATCCCGCTGCTGCAGCGGGATAACTTTTCTACTGTGAATGCATTTGTAGCGGTGTTATGGCGGTGTCGCCGCTCCGCTACAACGCCGCTACAAATTTCAAAACCACTGTGAATGGGGTATAATATTGTTTCTTGTTTCTTATCGAGAGCACACAAGATATCATTTTGGACACGAACAAGAGCTGTCTCTGTGCTGTGAAAAGCTCTATATGCAGATTGAGCAGAACTATACAGATTATTCTCATTTAGATAATTTTGAATTTGGCTGACTACCGCCCTCTCAATGAGCTTTGATACAAATGAAAGTCTGGAAATAGGGCGGTAGTTACTAAAGACCTCTGCGTCTAAATGTGGTTTCTTCAACAAAGGTCGGACCGAAGCTTCCTTGAAATGTGCAGGGAAGTAGCCAGACGACAACGATTGGTTGATAATCTTTGTCAGGGTAGGAACAAGTTCATCGATGCATCCCGTGAAAACAGACGATGGAAGAGGGTCAAGTTCACAGGATGTCTTAGAAGTCTGTTTGATTAATTTCAAACGTCCACAGGAGTCGAGATGTCAAAATCAGTAAAGGTAGATTGGCAGACTTCAAGCAATTCTACAGAGAGTGGAGGCAGCTGTGTAGCATCAATTCTGTCTCCCAAGGTTCTTATCTTGTCGTCGAAAAAGTCCGCAAACTTGTCCGCCAGATCTTTTGGATCTTCATGCTGTGGGAGCTTAGGAACCTGGTTACCATGGCAAAGTTTATCAATTACACGAAACAGGCTGTGTTCGTCACACTGGGAAATCTCATTAATATGATAGCTTAATTTGGCGTTGGACAAGAGGTCATGATATATCTTACACTGTTGGGTATAAATGTCCTTGTCGACGGTAAGACCAGACTTTCGCCACTTCCGCTCAAATCGTCTCTTTTCCTGTTTTTCTTTACGAAGAGAATCCGAGAACCACGGGGAATGTGGGCGAACAACAATAGTCTTCTCTTTTTTAGGCGCAGGGTGGTCAAGAATACCATGGAGAATGTTGTTGTACTGAACAACAAGCGAATCCAGGTCATTTTCAGGACACGTTGCAAGAGAAGAGTTGTTAATGTCAAATTTAAAAGAAGACATATCCACAGAACGTAACTTGCGATAACACACAGTTTTCTTCATAGGAGGAGGATGGGCAATGTCGATGAGGCATTTCACGACCGCATGGTCAGACGGAAGTTCTTTAAGGACTGTGACGGTAGAAACGAAAGTGTCATCACAGTCAGTAATTAAAAGATCTAATATATGTCCGGCATTGTGGGTAGGCACAGTAATGTGTTGCTTGAACCCTGGAGCAGTCACCAGATCACTGAAGGAAACAGCTTCAGAGTTTTCTGTAGAGTCCCAGTGAACATTGAAATCACCAGCCAGAACAAATTTGCAAGGATGAGACAGAAGCGATTCAACAAAGCTCCCAAAATCATCCAGGAACTTTGCGATTGTAAGTTTATTCTTCTTATTTGGAGGCGGGCGATAGATGACCACCAGACGAAAAGAGGTGGCCATGGAGCAAATGTTCATATCCATATGCTCAAATGATTGATAAGTTGGACCATCGTTGACTTTCATCTTGACCCCATTTCCAAGAAGAACTCCAACACCACCAGCTCTAGAGTGGCAGCGTGGTGAATGATGGAATGAATAGTTAGGCAGCGTGTTATTTATATCAGCTAGAGTGCGGGAATCACGATGATCACCAGTTAACCACGTTTCAGTCAAGGCCATGATATCCAACATCATCATCTCTCTCTCTCTCTCTCTTGGTTGATCCCTCCACTTTCTTTGGAGATTTCTTGGGTGATTTCATCGTCTTACACTACAGTGTGTCCGGAAAAAACTCTACACTTTTGAAATGGCTGCCAAATAACAAATATATGATTCTAGGGGGAAAAGTTATATATGTATGGAAAGCTCATATACTCAACTTTCATATGACACCAAAAGTTGCGAAAATAATTCATGCTCGGGTGAGCACTGCTCACTTTTGTAAAGGGTATGAAAATTTGGTTGCGCAGGAATTAGCCTTCCAATTTGTGAGAGGTAAATCCTTTGGAGCTTACCGACTTGAGGATGATATGACCAATTTATGATCAATTGTGATAAGTTTGGGTTTGCTGAGTGAAATGTTTGGTTTATGGGATTAACATTTTATGCATGAGTTAACAGGAATTGCATTTTTTATTGTAGCACTGTAACTTCCCTGGTAGACTCAGTGGTGTGTTCATGGGAGTCAGGATGGGGTGATGATACATGTTGTAATTTCCATGTTACAAACTGTTATTCTCTTACATCTGTGACTTTGAATAAAAACCTTCACCCCACATTTCAATTATTGTAAGATAAGTTGAACATCTCATTGATTTACTCAATACCCAGGTAGGGATAATGTAAATTGAATATTCAAATACGGTTTGTTGACAAAAGGAATGTCCAAGAAGTCGGCTACTTATTCTTCAGGTAAATGGTAACTGAAATGTGGGGTGAAGGTTTTTATTCAAAGTCACAAATGTAAACTAGACTTTAATTCGTCACTTTGACGAATTAGGTGATACGTGCTATTTTGTTATCATGAAAGTGTGCCGATGATGATCTCATGATAATGATTATAAATACGATAAAGACCATGATTAAGAGTGGTATAGCGCCCCCTTCAGGTATTCGATAGAGATTTGTAGAATCAGGATTTCAGAAAAAGTCGCCTAACACGCAAACTAAGAAAATTCTGACATGTCACCTTTAATTGAAATTTTTACTATGATGATGTCATCGAAATGATAAATGATGTACGTCTATATTGTAGATAATTTATTAGCTACACCGTATCAAAATTTGGGAGAACATAGAATACAAATCAGCTAGATAGTGCTCAAAGATCAATGTCATGAAGATTCATGATGTGAACGAAATTCACCTTCCTTAGGCATAACACTCAAGTTAAGAAAATTCTGAAATGTGGCCTTTAATTGAATTTTGTACTATGATGACGTCAATAAAATAAAAAGTAGTGTGTATTTATCTTGAAGGCAATTGCCTCAACTACAAGATACCGAAATTTGGAAGAAAATCAGTCAATAATATGAGAAATACACTAAATTTTCCATAAATATAATGACGTCATAATATGCAATTTCGTATTTTGACTTTCAAGGCCATTATGATGACGTCAAGATGTATTTAATGGCCAAATGAGCTCTGAAATCATATCTCCGACTCATACTCTATCAAAATATGAAAAAAAACTTGGCAGTCCCTATTCATCCAAATGGACTTTTTATAGGTATGTTTTTGTCCATATATACTATGTAATACATGAGCTCGCGCGCACGGATATTTATCTTGAATGGACGCTCATTCCGTTATTAATAGTGATAAAGAGATGAATATGGTATCAAAATGCTTGGAAAAATGTGCCAAACATGATGACAGAGAAAATTTGGCGATTTTATGTTGCAAAATGCCAGAACGCGCAAAAAACGTGAGCGCACGCACGTTTGAGGGATTTTTTGTCTCTGATATTCAGTCTTGAAATGCTGTTTTGTTAGCTTAGACTCCAATGCCAACTGAAAAAATATGGCTATGTTTAGGTCGTTTTGTTGGGAGGGAGTAATGTTTGAAAATATTTTTGACTTTAATTCGCTTCAGGTATGCTTATAAGCAATGTTGTGGGGTTTAAATCCCGACTATCGTATATCGAAACTACTTTATTCCGCTCTCAAAGTATTTCAAACACCAAAACAATTCAGAAATGCTAAATACAACATGTTTTGTATTGCATTTATTTATATATATTGCAAATTTGTTATATTGAATTACATCATTTCTGTTTCTTATTTTCAATTTCATCTTTGTCATGAAGTCTTGACTATCTAGAATATGAATTCATTCAGTGACTTGTGTTTGTGTTCAAATAGATATGGTTTTTAAAATATCTAAATTTATATAATGAAATATAAAATGGCATAATGGCATAAATATTGTTTATACTGATTTTCATTGTATTATTGTGATGGTAAAAACTTATGGCGGTTGTGATGATGGTGGTGATGGTGCATGAAATTGATAATGATGTACTTTGTGAAAACGATGATGCTAATTATGATGGTGATGATGATGGTGATAACGTTTATGACAATTGTAATGATGAATTTGGTGATAATAATGATTATGGTGATGATGATTTATGACGGTTCAAGTTGACATTTATTCCGTTCATTAAAAAAAAAAAGATTACATCGATACAATTTTATAGAGGAGATCATGAAATAACAACGCATGAATGGAGGGACAGTTTAAAGGTAATACAAAGTTTTGGGAAATTTCGAAAATTGGGTGGATAGTGATTCTTTACAATTTTGATATATTTAGCCCCTAAAACACTTCTGCTTTTGAGAAAAATTGAATATAAAATTTTAGCTGTGCTCCCGGTAAATTTTTATTAAATTTCAAAGAGCGCCTACGGCCGTACAATGGTAGCTGCGACCATGAAAATCACTGAATATGTAGTTCTGATATGTAATTTCCAAACGGGAATAGCAAATCGGTCGATTTTAGTCACGAAACATTGTTTTATAGCTTAATATCTTGACCTTGAGAGGGAGCTATACAACATAAAGAGTTTATTATTGACAATTTCATAACTTTAGACTCCATTTCAACCGCGACATCAATGAATATTGTAGGAACGCATATGATTCTAATATGTTAATTTGAACCAAATACATGACCCCATATACCAAAACTTTGTAATACCTTTAATTACAAAAGACAAGAGGCTTATTGGTGCTGCCATCGAACAAAGATGGTGATGATGGTGGTAGTGATGTTTCTCGTACCGACTAAACTAAAAACAAATCATGAAAACATAATTCACAAACAACAAGCTATCTTGCTCTCCTTTCCCTTCATTCCGCCCCTCTTTTTTCCTCTATTTCTCTCCCCTTAACTCCCCCCCCCCCAAAAAAAGGAAGCAATAAGGCCATTACAAAATATATACATGTTTAGTGTCCCCGCCTGCTTCCTTTTTGAGGCCGCCTCCTATTTTTTTTTAATTATTATTATTATTATTATTATTTTATTTTTTTAAACACATAAAAACACTGCTAAAATAGATCTATTTCTGATTTCCAAAAAGTAAAGAAAAAAAGGGCCTCCTTCCTATTTTTCAAAAAGCAGGACTTATATAACAGTTCTTTATACTAAGGTTCTGCTGTAGTAAGAACGAAATTTGGGTCAGGATATACAGAGATTTAGACATGCTGTAAGTGAGCTTGATTTTAGAGAGAGTTAGAAAGAAGTTTTGGTCGGAATATTCAGATATTGAGACGTATAAGTTAATTTGATTGCAGAGAGAGTAAGAAAGATGTTTTGGTGGGGATATTTTGAGACATACAAGTGAGGTTGATCACAAAGAGAGTAAGAAAGAAATTTGGGTCAGGATATTCAAAGATTTAGACATACAAGTGAGCTCGATTACAGAAAGAAAAAAAATTGGGTCGGGATATATAGAGGTGTAAGTGAGCTTGATTGTAAGAGAGTAAGAGTTGGCCAAACATTTTGCATCGTGTTACATAAATAAGCACACATTAAGCCCAAACGTTGAACTAAAAGCAATTATACTTTCCTCGTGCACATTCACCATTCCTAAATTATAGGGATAGCTGAGTTCTGTTGCAGAGGGCGCTACACAAAACCATATTTTTGTGAGATAATCAAAAACTGAGTGTCAATTTTGAAAGAACATAAAATTTAGATGACAAAATGATTTTTTTGGGGATCCAAACCGGTTCAGAGACGGCTAAAATATCCATAAATATAACGATTTATAATATTTGTGTAACCGTACCACAAATATCGATAATTTGAAAAAAAACCGTTGAAAAAACAAAATAGCGCCTTTTACGTTGTATTTCATGTTTTTGCCCATGTTATGTATTACAAGAGCTCGCACGCACGGACATTTATCTTTAAAAACGCTCATTCCATTATTGCTTACTTGCTTAATATACTGACAAAATGGTGATTATATGATGTGTACGGCCTTGACAAACAGAAACGCGCGCGCGATTTAAAAAAAAATGGAGATATATGATCATTAGTTCATTTTCACAAAATGGCGCCTGTATGACGTCACGAATATATCTTAAGTTGATGAAAAGTCACGCAGTTCTAAGTAAGACTTTCATCATGGCAAGTTTCATGACAATTAAAGGCTTAATCTAGTCTTCATATCCTGCGAACAAATTCATGGCGGAAAAAATCTAGACTGGAATGTAGTCAATCACCTCCCATAGGCATAACACGCATCTTGAGCAAAAATCTGACATATGTCGCTTTTAATCGCAATTTTCACCATAATGACGTCATCAAAATGTGACGGACGAAAACGCGCGAAAATGCGCGTTTGCGCGATTTTTTATTAAATGCATATAATGGCATGAAACGTATGCAAAATGAATTTAAGATGATTTGGAGCAATTTAAAATTTTGCGCGCGCATTGACGCGCGGACATACGCGCATACGCGCGTTTTTTTTAACTGATATTGATTGGACGGATATTGACCTTGATCATGATAAATATGAATGAGGAAAGACTTTCTGTTATGAAGATATGATCATGAGTTGATTTTCACAAAATGGCGCCTAGATGACGTCACGGTGATCTTGAGTCTCTGAAAAGTCACGCAGTTCTAAGTTAGACTAATATCTATCATCATTACAAGTTTCATGATAATAGTTTTATTCATTCTTGAGATATCTTGCGAACAAATTCGAGGAAGAATAATAAAAAAAAATAAAAAAAAAATAATAAAGAAAAATCTTGACGAAATCAAAAGGTGATACGTATATTTCATACGTATCACCTAAAAATAACAGTTTGTAACATGGAAATTACAACATGTACCAACATCCCATCCGGACTCTCATGAACACACCACTGAGTCTACCAGGGAAAGTTACAATGCTACAATAGAAAAATAAATTCCTGTTCCGTGCATAAAAGTTTGGTTTAATAAACCATGAAATTCACTCAGCAAATCGTGAATGTATCATATCACCCTCAATTCGGTAAGCTCCAAAGGATTTATCTCTCACAAATTGGAAGGCTAATTCCTGCGCAACCTAATTTCCATACCCTTTACAAAAGTGACCAGTACTCACCCAAGCATGAATTATTTTCAAACTTTTTGGTGTCATATGAAAGTTGAGTTTATGAGCTTTCCATACATATAAAACTTTTCCCCCTAGAATCATATATTTGTTATTCGGCAGCCATTTCAAAAGTGTATAGTTTTTTTCGGGACACACTGTATAGTACAGTTACACTACACAAAAATCCACATGTGGGACTAGTTTACATCTATCTACTATCTGTGAGACGTATGATAAAACGTTTTTTTATTTTAAATTTTTCATTTACATACCTGCAATGGATCAGGAAGCGTTGTTTGCGTAATGTCTTCCATGGCAGATTATGACATAAATCAACCATTAATGAAATATAACGTCAAGAATGCGAGAATAACCTGACAAGTTCAGATTAGGCGCGCTGTTCATGAAGTACTAGTCTTTGCTGCAGCCCGGTTTTACTCACTTATCGTGAAAATGACGGAACTACAGTGTAAAACGTAAAGTCGCATCCCGGGCACCTGTTCCGAACATGATTCATATACACTTGGAATCACGTATGTACTTCAGGGTCAAGGGTGATCCTCGCAGCACCATATGTGGTGGATGTTTTGTGCTTTATCACCTGCAGATTAAGGAATATTGATAATTTGTCATCAATAGAAAGAAAAGAAATTCCCAGAATCAAATCAGAAACAATTAGACAAAACAATGGGCGAAAGTAACCTAATCAATCAAACAAGTTATAAGGAAGCTTTATATTTTAAAAAAAATACAGTTGCTGTTAATGAAGAAATCTCTAAGTGGTACATTGATGATACATGTTGTTAAAATGCTCGGAACAACTATCCATTTCTTTTATACACTTCATTTAATGTTTAAGGATTCAATATATACTAATTCGTGAAAGAAAAACAATTATTATCTATGATATAACTTGTAGACGTGTTAGGCTGTCTGGCCCATCTCATGTCGAGATCCATGGCCTCAGACGGCCTTAGTTGACATATTTGTGATTTTCTTTGAATTTCACCTTTAATATGCATGTATATGATTATTGCATCTGTAGATATTTAGAGGACTTTTAATGGAAATGCAGTAATGAGTAGCACAAATATAAAAAATTACCGAGTTTCCCCGATTCCATATAGAACTTCCGCTGGGAAATATGCAGCATCTGTTTCTGCTCCACCTCCGACTCCTCGGCCTCGCTTGCTGGGATGTACTCTTCGCCGCTTATGTGCTCTTATTATAGTATGTTGTAAAAAAATAAAACAAGTAGTGCTTGCATTTCCATAATTTTATTAAACGAATTCATTTACACTGGCTTCCTGCCGTAGCAACAAACGGAATTAACAAAAGACTTAACTCCATTTCGTTGACAATCGGCCGTAGACAAAAGACGTCAGCCCAGGAAGTGGGCTAGTTTTAATGCGATGGGCTGACTTTCGGGTTTGTTAGACTGGGATTGTTGCAGTTTCTTTGATGGGACAGCATTTTGGAATTCTGTAGGCGTGGGTTTGATGTTGGGTTAGGGAAAATTGGTCTGGAGGTCATTTGTCTTTAGTGCTATTCATTTTCTATAGTGTGGGCATATTGGTTGAGGAGGCTAAGATCTTGGGTGTAGGGCTGCACACTTTGCTGCACCTGGAAAGAAGATGGGTGCCTACTGATAGAGTAGAGAACTGTAGTGCTTAATCCTGTACGTTATACCGTTTGTGTTAGTGATAGGTGTACACACAAAAAATATGCAAGCCTACCTTTTCTCATTTCCAATCCAATTGTTCAAACAAAATTCAACGGAACAAATCCGAACATCGATGTAATTTCAGTTATTAAATCAAAATCCAAGCATAATTGGTTCGAAATAAAGCGAAGTTTTTCTAAAAAATCCAAGAACGCAGCGACCAAGATTGCAGCGCCGCGGCGACTCCCCCCCCCCCCCCTGATTGCAGTACAAGACCCTATATGTATTTTTATATCTTCCAAACAAAGAAACCTCAGTGGCCAAAACCCCAGTCTCTCTCCAAAAAAAAAACGCATCACCATGACGCAATGCGTCAGATTAATTCCTTCAGTATAATATCTTTTTAGAATGTTACAAACGCCTGAGCTGTTGCTCATTCACATTCCAGCACACCAGCCCGACCCAGAACAACTGGCAACTAAAAATAACTTACTTTAAAATGTGATTAGTGCGAGACGGCAAACGAACTTTTCACCAGAACAAAAATAAATCGCAAATGTCGCCCCGCGTTACACTTACATAATAGATGGACACAATTGAGGAGTTTTAAGAGATGAAGTCATATATAGCTCAATCCATTTGTACCATATTCAATGCCGCCAGGAGAAAATATGTCAGGCATGTGCCTAACTAAATCTTTCTTGCAAATTCGTAGAAAAAAAATCCTGCCTAGCTGCAAACTAATGGGTCACTTTCAAAGGGAAATATGATTTTTTAATAATTACCTTTCGCTACCACTCGTCTGATAATACGAGTAGTACACAGTGCTTACCTTCACATGAGGCAAGCGAAAAGTAATGAGCGAAATTTCTTGAAATATTAATCAAAATTACTCGACTGGGCATGTCTGGGCACTAATCTGACAAATTGCATCATAACAAAAATGTACAAGAACGAATTTACTTTTTACTTTCTTGAGCCGAATAACAGGATTTATTCTTAGAGGGATGGGTTGATGTATACAACGTTAATTATATCAATACAGAATATAACTATTTTAGTAACAAATTGCAATATTATTATGAAGAGAATACCCCTTTAGGCAAAATGAAAAAGCGAGATAAACACAGGAATCTTTGGATAACGAAAGATTTATTGAAATCAATACAAACACGCAATCGCCTCTCAAAAATACATTCACGCAATCCAACTGACACTAACCTAAACACATGCCATTTATCGCAACAAATCGACACAACTAATCCATACATCCCGTATATTGGCTTCTTCTAATAAGATTAAAAAGGCCAGTTCAAACACTAATGCAATTTGGAAAATCATCACAGAGGTTATGGGGAAAAACAAATCCCTCACCCACAGATACTATTACACTAAATTACATGATAGTCTTCATGCAAATTAATTTAATTCATTTTTTACGAATATCTGCCCTGAACTCGCTAGCAGAAATAAGTAAAACTTACGCTCACTTTATAAACGATCTTTTCAAACAAAACCAAGAGTCTCTATTTTAAACCCGCCAAATCCTGGTGAAATTATTAATATTACTCAATTTCTTAACAACTCAAAATCTCACGGTTTCGATAAAACCCTGATCAATTGAAAATAGCTAAAGTCAATCCCATTCTCAAAAAAGATTATCCCCAAGAAATTAGTAATTATCGTCCGTTTCCCTACTTTCAAGTATATCCAAAGTCTTAGAAAATCGTTCCTAATAGGCTACATAAATGTATCACTAAACACTCAATTAAAATCAATATGGCTTCAGGAAAAAATACTCAACTGACCTAGCATTAATTCAAATTGATGACAAAATTACATGTGCCATTGCTAACAAAGAACATCTTATAGTTATATTCTGTGACTTGAGTAAAGCATTTGATACGCCCAATCACGCTATTCTACTCTCCAAACTCAGTCATTAGGGAATTCGGGGTTATTGTTTAAACATTATTTAACAAACAGAAGACAAACGCTACATTCAATGGTAATGATTCTGATCCTCTTTTTATTCAATGTGGTGTTCATCATGGCTCCATCTTAGGTCAAATATTATATCTTTTTTATGTAAATGATAATATCAATACATCCCCCTCCTTTCTTTTATCTAATTTGCCGATGACGCAAATATCTTTAATTCTCACAAAGACCTTTATTCTTGAAACAACGAATTGAATTGTGAAATTAATAAGGTACCAAACTGGTTTAAGTCCAATAAACTTTCTATTAATAACAAAAGACACACTTCATGTATTTAAACATCATTCTAACGATAAAGAAACACCGATATATATTCAAATCGCTGATATGCTACTAGAAGAAAACTAAGTCCAAGTTTTGGGGAGTACTTATAGATGAAACTTTGACTTGGAATGTGCATGTACACCAAGTTACAATGTGCACTTCCAAAAGTATTGGAATAATCTCAAAGCTCAAGTTTCCTCTACCCCATGCAACCTTATTCAAAATACATAAAACGCTAGTTGTCCTGTATATAACATAATGTAATATTGTACGGGCAAATTGTGGTTCGACAACAAATAATTATATTTTTAAACTACAAAAGAAAGCCATACGTATTTGTACAAGTTCGCATTTCTTAGGTCACACTGATCCTTTATTCTATAAACTTACAACACTACATATATTTCGATTTGAGCACTATTCAAGTAGCATTCATTATGTTAAAGTACATTAACAATCAACTTTCACCATCCTTTGATGACATGTGTATGTTTAATAGTTCTGTTCATTCATACCCTACTCACATATCTGGAAAACTTCCATCTTACAAATCTCAAATTATCAATAACACACAATTCTGTTATACATTTTGGTCCGGACATTTGGAATAATTTTCCCGGCAACAAACTCTTGTTCAACCATCTTCTCCTTAAAAGCAACACTTAAGTGACAAACATTACAATCATACGTTCCACACTTTTTAAATAAGTATATAAAAGGAGTGATTTATTTTATTAATTATAATGCAACTGCTTTCTACACCAACACCTGCTCTTGCACTGCACCCACTTGATCACTCAGTTTTCCCAAGCGATCCTAACACCAGGTATAAATAGCCACCAAAACGCTGCTGGGCAGCGGGTTTAAATACGAAAGCTGTCATTCACTTCAGGACTATAATGGATATTTACTAATAAGAAAAACTGGTCCCAGCGGTGGGTGTGCTATATGCATTATAGAAATTATATAATAATGTTATCGTATACTCAACGTACAATAGAACCATGTTGGGGAAGTGTGAAATGTATTTTTTTTTAACAAACAAAGTTCACGATTGTAAACAAAACCTTAATGTAATAACACGGCATAGGAATAAGAATCTGATAGTTTGTGGGGATTTCAATGGCCACAACACTACAGCTTAGCCAAAACAGCAATAACAAAAGATATCGAAATAGTTCTTCCTTCCAGGTGTAAAGAGATGCTCTCAAAAATCCGAGATAAATCGATGTAGCAATGAAGTAGCCGGTTTTTGTACCATATTCAACAAAACATTTAACCAACATTTGAATCAAACCTTCACAGTAGAGGAGCCGAAAGCATAATCCACCGACTGGGAGTCGGTAGTTGTTTCTTAAACGAAACTCTCTTCAAACTAGGCAAACATCCAAATGGTATGTGTGTGTATATATAAATATATTTTCCCCCCTTCTAACACAATTGGGAGCGTATCACGTAAGAGTCAACTTATTTATAAGGCGAGTCACTGTCTATCCGTATATATGGCCAATGCATGCCTCTGTTCTATTTGTTTTAGTTTATGTCTTTATCTCGTTAAAAAAAGGAAGGTGTTTAACTGACTCGACCACTTCGACAAAATTTAGAAAAATAGATAGGCGTAAATAATCGAAGCTGACTGGACGCCATTAAAAAGAACCAACAACAACGCTGGGCATCCATTCAAGCCATCGAACTGGAATCAGCCGCACCCTGAGTCAATGCCGGGCCGTGTCCAACCCATCGAATAATGACAGATTTCGCTGTTCTGATTTTGCCATCTCGTTAATCAAGCATATTGGATAATTATACTAGCAAAATGCTAGTGGCTCAAACAATTACTGAAACAAGCTTATGTTAAACCAGCTCTTCCAATTCGGACAACGGTTTAGGAAGCCTGTCAGCAATTTTTCGAAGCACTTTACTAACAAACCCAGTAACAAACTCACATTAAATGGTAATGGTTTTCAAACGACCCAATCAGTAATGGAGTCAGATATATTTTCTGGGGAGGAAGCCTATCATCAGGCTGCAATAAATAGTGACAGTATGTTCACTCTAACCAGTCGTCCTAGATCTAGCTCAAATATGAGGCCTGTATTCCAATCTCATTCAAATGAGAGAGATACTTCAATGGAAAGACATGAGAGTGGAAATGTGTGGCGTAAGGTCGAGAAAAGAAAGGGAAAAGCAAGCTCTAGATCTAAGAATGAAGAGGGAAAAAGAATTGGGAAAGGAAGTGTTGAAGATAGCCACCAAAGAGGTCAGTTCTTGTACCAGCGTCAATTTCGACCATCCATTTGTCATGATTTATATTTTGCTTATTTTTTGAGATATCGGCGTTCATAGAGGAATACAAGGGACACAAGGTAACAACTCAAAGGTAGGTGTACATTGGAAGTTTGCAACTATTCCACCTTTAACACAATATGGCGGAAGCCTCCTCCGAAGCGGAGGATTTCATTGATAAATACGAGGATTGTATAACCGTAGGAAAGAATGTTAAAACAAGAACCAGACTAAATAGCACGTTTACCCAAGACGAAGCAGTCCATAAGTTCCTAATTACCCCCATCGATATCGCAAAAACACTAACAAAGGCAAACCCGATCCGTGAAGCCCAAAATCTACACAACACAATAGGAAAACCTAAAACCATAACAAAGAAGGGAAGAAGCCTACTAGTAGTATGTTCCAATACCAGGCAAGCAAATTCTCTACGAAGTTACTAAATTGGCGTCCGTCCAAACAAAGACGTCAGAGTGGTTACCCTTCCTCGAAACAAAGGGGGCAATAGTGGGGATTCCACTCGACGTCACGGATGACGAACTGTTATCAGAATTGAAAAACCAAGGCGTAATACATGTGCGCCTGATTATGAAGAGAGTAATGGGTAATCTGACAGGCACCACTGCTTTTTGTTTGTCATTTGAATCGGACTGTCTTTCCACACAGGTATCAATAGGTTATATGATAAAAAGAGTTTCCATATACGTACCCCCGGTAAGACGTTGTAACAACTGCCAAGGTTTTGGGCACATACAGGATAACTGTAAATATAGTCTTAGATGCGTGAGATGTGGGGACAGCCACGCATCAGATAAATGCCCCTCTGTCGATAACCCATGATGTTTTAGGTGCAATGGAAAGCATAGCGCAGCATACGAGGGTTGCCCTCTGTATAAAAGGGCAAAACAAATACAACCCCTAACCCAACACTAACCTCGGTAGCGACCACTTTTTAATTGAATTAAAAAATCCAGATTAGACCTTCAAACACCCCGATTACCACCCTCTTACCCCTAACTCTCTTTTAGCGATACATAAGGCTAACTGGAATTTATATAAATGCATATTACAAAATATGAAATTAGATGATGTTTACGATGAAAAGACGCAAACACTTTATTATAATTTTATTGCGAGAATAATAGATGCTGCTAACACAGCGATTCCCCCTAAAAAGAACAACACACGCAAAACTCCAATCCCATGGTGGAGTAAATCGTGCTCAGAAGCTTAGTCTGTCGCAAAGAGAAATAAAGCAAATAGAGTCTTTAGAAAGTCTTTGAAAGTGGATGATTTACTGGAATTCAAAAAGAAAAAAGCGGAGGCCCAGTTATGTATTAGAAAAGCAAAAAGGGAATATTGGGAAAATTTTTGTTCAACCTTGAATAGATTTACCCAACTTACAAACATTTGGAAAAGGGTTAAATCCATAACTCACCCCCAATCTAACACTATACAATATAAAATATCTACAAATGGGAAAGCTCTCAAGGATGATTCTGACACAGCTAACAATTTTGCAGAATACTATTCAGATATTCAAACCAATTTGGTTAATCAAAACGATAATCCATCTAGGGTCACCATTAAATAATGATGCTAATGCTGAAATACTTAATGAACATCGATGAACTAAAGGAGGCACTACATATAACTCCTAATACTAGCTCCGGCCCGGATGGGATTAATTCATCATTGGTAACCATCCTACCCTCAAATTATATATATATTTTAGTATTTATTATAAACAGGATTTGGAATAACCCATCCAGTATTCCCAGGGGCGTAGACAACGGGGGGGGGGGGGGGGGGATGAGGGGGATGCATCCCCCCCACCTCACAAGGTGGGGGGATGGCATGTACAATCATCCCCCCAGGTTTTGGGGAATGATATTTGCTTACTTAATAAGTCATAATGATGATAATAATAGTAATAATAATAATGATAACAATTATAATATTAATAATAATAATAATTATGATGATGATAATAATAATCCTCATCATTATTGTAATTGTGTTTATTGTTATTAGCCGCATTCACACGGTAAAAGCCAATTCAGACGGTAAAAAAAAGAAAATCTTACAAGTATTTTGTGGCAGTATCTTGTGGTTTGGAAACCACAAGATAACCACAAGATTAAACAGGCGCGGATCTACGGGGGTGGGGGGGGGGGGGGTTTAGGGGGTTTAAACCCCCCCTTGGGCGGCCCAAAAAAACAAACAAACAAAAAAAGGGGAAAAAAAGAAGAAAAAAAAAGACAAAAAGAAAGACAAAAGAACGCACGCTGGAGAGAAACCCTTTCAAGTGCAAATATTGTGAGAAGATATTCAACTCATCTGGTAACTTAACCAAACATATGATAACTCTGGATATAACTGTGTATTTAACTGTTACTTGATTTAAAAAGACGTTATCATGCACTGCTTTTTATGGTCTCCATTGTGTTAATAGATGCCAGGAAAACATCACTTACGGGGTTCAAATAAACACCCAAAAAAAAATCGGCTCGCCGCTTCGCGGCTCGTGGACGATGCTCCGCATCGTCATTATTTTGGTCAACCCCCCCTTAGCAAAAAGCTAGATCCGCCCCTGAGTCATCCCCCCCAGGTGTACGAACCTGTCTACGCCACTGAGTATTCCTTTTCAATATCAACAATCCCACATTATCACCATATTAAAAACAAGTAAAACCAAAGGAGATTTTTCCTCATATAGGCCAGTCTTTTTAACCTCTGTAATATGTAGTTTGAGAAAGCGGATCGTGTAGTCTCTAGTATGGGGTGTACTGTTGTATGGGGCTGAGACGTGGACACTCACTAAAAAGGACATGCAGCGATTGGAGGCGGTCGAAATGTGGTGCTGGCGCAAATTACTAGGTGTGTCTTGGAGGGACAGTGTTTCGAATGAAGAGGTGTGCATCGAGCTCAAGAAAGGCGAGTGCTGATTCAAACGATTAGAGAGAGACAAAAGAAATGAATTGGACACATACGCGGCATGATGAGGGCTTGATGCTCAGAGTCATATAAGGTGGTATTGATGGAAAGAAGAAGAGGGGAAGACCTCGCAAAGGCTTTCTAGACGATGTAATCACACAATTTGAAGCGACGGGGTATGAGACGATGAAACGGTTGGCTCAAGACCGAGGAACTTGGAGAGGGGCTTGGAGAGACACTTGATATGGAATTTTTTAATGGGTCACTGAACCTGTCATGAATTGACAAGTCACTATTTATGAATATGTAAAATCATTGAGAATAATATCAAAAAGACTTTCATGGCATTGTTAATAAGTTTGGACATTTTCTGTTGTAATTTGTAATTTGGATTGTTGTAATTTGGATTTGAAGAAAGAAAAGGTAGGTTTATATTTGACATGTGTGTGTGTTTGTGAATGTGCCTATCACTAACCGACATATATAGATTAAGCAGTACAGCTCCTTACGGGCCAATAGATCATCCAATATGGATGAACCCTATTCTTCTAGGGGAAAAGCCCAAGTCCAGGCGACTACCTACGAGGGTCGGGGTGCTTTCGAGCGAGGAATTAGATGTAAAATTAGATGTAGAATTAGACGAAGAATCCGAGGGATTGAAAATAGCAAGAAAGGCCCCAAAACGGCGAAGAGCTGGAAGCAGTCCATTAGAGCCTGTAAGAGAAACACTTAACCAGGCCAACACCATACAACACGAGACTAACAATATGGTCACCGTCAAAGCGACAGAGGAGTGAAAATATATATGTCATCTAAACCCAGTTAAAATAACAGAAGACATAAACAATCTTATCGGACTCGTTAAGCACTCTTTTCCAATTAAACAATCGTAAACATATCAGTCTGGCCAATTTTTAGTACTTCTTGTCTCACAATTGATACTGTAATGCCGTAGACAGTACATCCAGCGATATGCAGTGTGATGGATAGTTGTAGATTCCTTGAGAGTTATGGGAGATCAGGTTGGATGATACATGGCTAGCTGTAACTAGTAAGTAGGGTATGATCTGTCTTACAGGAGCACCTGTAAATGATGTTCTAGCTGGTCTTGTACCTTACATTGCTGGAGAACGGTGCAGCAAGATCAGGCACTTTCCCCCAATAGGGCTAGTTCGTAGTTTAAGGTGCTTGCTACGAGTCATCATGCCATTCTCTTCATGCTCGTGACAGCTCAACTGAACCATCACCCGAATAACATACGATGTGTAGCCATCCTACAGATCTCTAACATATAGAACTTAAGGGCGGATGAGCTCACATGGAGCCAACAGCCAGCTACCATGGAAGAATTTGGTAGATCAACGGTATATTACCCTTGTCTGCAACATCGTGAACAAGTACACACATAAAAGAAAAAGAGATGCAAGCCTGGCTGGTACCCAAACAGTTAGTCCTGTTTTAAAAAAGCCTTAGGGGAAGAGTAGCTGCCTTTTGCAAATAAGATACATTATAATGACCAACCTAGTTCAAATCCTTCGGGGAAGATTAGGCTAGGAAGATAAGGCTAGGAAGATAACGACCAGTCCCTAGAAAACAAAAGGAAAGCTACTGCGCATTGCGACATGAAATGTTAGGACGTTGCTAGATAATCTCATTCAGGAGGCTAATAGGATGAAACTATATAGATGTTGTAGGTATCGCCGTAACTAGTTGGGACTGATAATGAATGCGTGAAGAGAGATGATTACACTTTCATATACTGTGGAGGAGAAAACACCAACATGGTGTTGGAATGTTAATCAACAAACTGGTTACTGGACATTATATGGGAGAATGATGTTAATGAAGCCTACCTTGGTGACGAGTGTCTTTTATTAAACACGGTGTAGGTCAGGGCAGTATCATTGGCCCACTTTTATTCCGTTGGTACCTGAATAATTTGCCGAAAGTTGTTTGAAATTGCTTCATATATATATATATATATGCAGACGACGCTTGTGTTTAATTTTCATCTAAAGATCCGCCTAAGTTCCAGGAAATGTTAACTGAAGATCTTGAGTTCGTGACAAATTGGTTATCACATAATGAATTGATACTTATGAAAGAAAATGTTAGTTTATTCTGTTTGGGAAAAGGATAATTCTTCTGAAGTTTCAGCATTGCGTTCATTGATTGCGTTACCAATAAGATTAAGAAGAATGTATTGATTTTATTTTTAAAACGGATCCATAACCAAGCACCACCATCTCTATGCTCGAAAATAACCTTTGAGGACAGTTCTTATTCATTACGTAACCACAAATGTATTCTTCACTTTGGAATAACCCGGACAAACTTTCTGACGAATAGTTCACTTTATATTGGTATCGAACTGTTTAATGAAGTACCAGAGTCAATTCGCTTAGCAAGTAACTTAATATGTTTCCCAGATTGACTTCTTAATTATACTTCAACCATTTCGAATGATATACATGCATTTTTTGTTGATATATATATATATATATTTTGTTTGTTTGTTTGTTGTTAACTTAAATTATACTGATGTTTATTTTAAATATGTATTTTTTTCTTTACATTAATGTATGTTCAATGTTATTGTATTGTTATTGTTTATTTTTTGTATTTTATCATGTATTCATATGTATTTTGATGTGCCATGTACGGACATGCTGAAAAACAGCTATGCTAAGCTGAAAGCATGTTTTTAAACCCCGTATTTAAATAAATAAAGAAACAAACTTAATGCAAACATTTTGGTCACCGTCAAAGTGACAGAGGAGGGGGGAAATATATGTCAACTAAAACCAGTCAAAATAATAGAAGACATTTAAATAAAAATAGGCGAAGACACTAATGTAAGGACAACGACGGGGAACTATCCAGATTACACGTAGCAATAAACAATCGGCAAAGGCAATCCAAATAAACGACAAAGCCAACATTCCACAAAAAGAATTTGGAAGGGAGTAATACAGAAAGCAGATTTGGCCATTCCCGAAGAAGACCTATCCAAGCTCCTAAGACAAACATGTAATTGACGTTAACGCTTTTAAAGAATAATGGACAGTTAACCCCCACCCCATCAATCCTATTAACCATTAACAGCTACATCCTACCAAGTAAGGTCAACTTCCTCTACGAATCATACAGAATAGATGACTACAATCCACCAGTGGTGCGTTGCCACGAATGTCACCAGTTCGGCCATGTTAACAAATATTGCAATATTGAAAATTGTATTACAAAGAAGAAGACCCAGTATGTTTTAGGGGTACTAATAATCAATCTGCTGCATACAAAGGATGCCCCTTTTACAAAGTGGCACAGAGTATTTAATCAATCAAAATAAAAGAAACTTGATAATGAAAATATAACTGCTCACTTCTGTATAACAAAACAATCATAAATACTCGAGACGAATTTTTAAAATCCCACCCGATTTTTTAGAACATCGACATCGAAATTATCATTCCCATTTGTTTTGTATCTTTGTTGTCAAACATAGGCTGGTGCGTGTCATATAATTATTTGTGTATATCATTTATCACTGTATATACAAGCTACAGTGTATATTGTTAATTTGTGATTACTCGAGAACAATACCACTTGTTGGTTTTCTTGTGAAACCGAATGTTCATGTATATGAATGAAGTTTACTAACAAAATTAAATAGCAGTATTCAGGAACAATACTATATTCTAATAGACAGTATTAGAAAAAACTGCAGAAATACCATGATCAAAAGAAAAAACACGTCTAAATCCAATACCGTGGTAGTCAGAAGATAAGCTTTAAAACAAACAAATAGAGCTAAAATAGACTAAATAGAAAACTTTGCTTACTGGATGTAATCGAATACAAAAAGAAAAAAATCCTTGCACAATAAATTAGAAACGCCAACAAAAAATAAATGCTCCAGTACTGCACCTCCCTAAATAGGCTATCCCAAATAGCTAAAGTTTGGGAACGGGTTAAAAATATTAACCAACCAGCCTGCAATTAAAAAATAATAATAATTGGCCTCTAAAAAAGGTATCATTTACCCAATAGATGAAGCTAATATCATAGCAGACATTTTCAGTCAGTAGATAGTTGACTAAATTGTCAGGAAAAGCAGAAAAGACAGCCAATAGAGAAAGAAATAATTGATAAAGTAATCACGAAAGATGGGGCCCCAAATTTGTACATCAACTTTATAATCAATGACAGTTTCACCAAACAGGAATTTGTAGCAGCCAAAAATAATATGAACAGCTCTGCGCGTCCCGGGCAAAGACGGAATTGAAATAATAATAACACATCTACCAGAGTACGCACAAAAACTTTCTTCCTGACCTATACAATTGACTATGGGAACAGGGAACTTTCTCTGAGCTTACCCTTATTCGCATACTTCTACCACTGAAATTCATAGCTGTCTTGGTTGGCAAATCATACGTGAAAGGCGACAAATCCATGTATTACTCCTAACTTACAAAACATTACATAACATGACCCATGACTTTTGTCACCTTTAAGACTAACCTAAACAGACTATAATCACCTTGTTGTTGTACCTCTTTATGTATGTTTATACGATGTTTGTTTTGTTTGTTTGTTTGTTTTTTGTTGTGTTTTCCTTTAAGTATTTGTATTATGTTTTCGACTGATACTTTGTAATTATTTATTTTGTTAATTTTTAATATTATGTATATTTTGCATATTGTAAACTGGCCCCATGGAAGACCAGCAGCAACAATTATAGTTGCAGCTGAATATGGGCTACCAGCCGTATACGGTCCATTTTTCTCTGTATGATTATTTTATATGTATTTGTATCTGATTTTATTATACGGAAATAATAACAACAAAAAACAACAAAAGCAATTATATTTCAGTATTCAGATCCCAATCCCCAAAAAGGTCCTACAATGCGTCATTAGACGGATCATACTCAGATCCATATAAACATCAAAACGGGATACCTCATGGTAATAGCATTAGCCCCATTTCATTTAACATTATGCTAAATGACATCGACCTAAAAGATCCCTCAATTAAAATATCATCATTTGCTGATGACTTAGCAGTTTGGTACACCAACCGTAATTTACAATATGCAGAGAAAAAAATCGAGCAATTTACCAGCTTGAAAAATGATGTTCATAGTGGGGATTAAGCTCCCTGACCAACAAAATCTGCAGTAATTTTGTTTACTGATAGAACAATAAATGTAACAGAGCTAAATTTACAATGTATGATAATTAAACAACGTAATGAATATTGGTTCCTTGAAATGTTGTTAGACCAAAAACGCACGTGGAAAAAGCATATATACAGTATAACTGAAATATGTAATAAAAGAGTTGCATTTCGTGAACATTCGGGAGAAATAACAGCGAGATATTATATATGGTATACAAAGGCCAAATTCGCTTTATAATATAGAATACGGATGCGAACTTTATGACTCAGCCTGTATAACTTTAAAAAACAATTAGACGCATACAAAACAAAACACTTAAAATAATTACTGGAGCTTTTAAACTAACTTCTCTAGACGCCCTTCGAGTTGAATGCGGGGAACTGCCCCTGAATCTTTTAAACATGATATTCATCAAACTAAATAAATTTTAGCAACATGTTGGCAATTTGAACAATGCCAATGGCAATCTTAAGAAGGACCTCTTTTGTCTTTGTTAGGCTGTTCGCATTGATGAGAATGACTTCTCGGACCCAGTTTCTCTAAACTGTTCTGTGCCTCAGGGTTCAGTGCTCGGTCCGCAACTATTTTCGTTGTACATTTTACCGATTTGTGACATTATCAACAGGCATAATTTCATGTATCACATATACGCTGATGATATTCAGCTGTATATGTCGTGTCTGCCTAATCAAACCGATGTGGACAACACCCTTGCAAGATTTGAGTCATGCATAACAGAGATCTCCAAATGGATGGGGCAGAACTACTTAAGAATTAATCAGGCGAAGACCGAATTTATCTTCTTCGGTTCTTCTCAACAGATGAAGAAAGTCATTGTTCCCCATCTCACAGTTGGTGAGGCACGTGTTAGTCCGGCTTCCAAAGTACGATCACTAGGTCTAACACTGGATTCCAACATGTCAATGGAACCCCAAATCTCTAGCTGCATCCGATCAGCATGTTATCACATCAGGCACATTCGTCGAATCCGGGATTATCTGACCCCACATGCCACGAAGCAGGCAGTCCATGCACTCGTCACGTCACGATTGGACATGTACAATAATAGTACCCTGAATGGACTGTCCGACACTCTCGTCAAACAACTGCAGAAGGTCCAAAATTCTGCGACTCGGCTTGTCACCCGATCAAAGTTATCTGATCATATAACTCCCGTTCTTGAGGATTTACACTGGCTGCCTGTAAGGCAAAGACTCAAGTACAAGGTACTTTCCCTGGTTTTTAAAACCAAAACCAACCAGACACCATTATACTTGTCAGATCTACTGGTGGAGAAGAGATCCTCTAGACTTGGTCTACGTTCAGGAAATGTCCACCAGTTTCAGGAAGCTCGAACGAGGCGGTCTTGGGGCGACAGGTCCTTCTCTGTAGCAGCCCCGCGTTTGTGGAATGCACTCCCTTCATACATTAAACTAAGTAAAACAATTGAAGTATTCCACAAGCATCTCAAGACCTACCTTATGAAGGAAAAATATGATTAACTCTCATGAACATTTCAATGTCTTACTGAATCTGTTTTTTGATTTGTTGATTTATATTAGTTTGTTAATTTCAATTTGTTTATTGTTTGTATTTGAAATGTTAATAGTGAATCTTTTTTGTGCGCCTTGAGTGCCATTATAGGCAGATATGTGCGCTATACAAATCTTAAATTATTATATTATTATTATAATGTAAGAAACAAAATAAGATTATTGTTTTTGTTTTGGTTTGTTGTTAATCTTTTGAGTATCTATGCTTATACTGTAAATCTTCAATCTGGTCTTGTTATACTCTCATCTTATCCTAATTTAAAATGTACAGTTTTGTGTACGTGGCAGCAATAATAAGGCATTTCCTTCCTCCTCATTCTCTTAAATACTCACTATTCCCTATATTTTGTCCAGATTACCTTCATAATGTATACTTTTGTGTATTTTTCAATTCACAATAAAATGAATTAAAAAAAATAGCTATCGACTCGATTTAAAGGATTATCCCTTAGAGGTTTAATCTACCATATACGCAGAACACCTTAGAGTGTAAACCGACGGATCCTAACATAGCAATGATAACAAAGGATCCGCATTTTATATTCCAGAATTAAAATTAACAATGTGCTAAAATATCACCGGTAAACATAGCTAGGGCACAGCTATCAGCATGGCTAGACAATCTTATATCTTTAAATGTAGTCATTTAGTCTGGCCTGGTATCGTCCCTAAAATCTATTCAACATAGGCCTCTTTAGATGCATGCATGTACTTTGCTAGCGAATACTCGCCACAAGGGGGCGCACTCGAGTGGGGAGTCTCCGCACTCCAGTCCCGCATACCGAATGATGCCGAATCTCGTCACCCAAGTCCGCAATGGTGTAACAATACTCGCTGCAATCCGGCTGCAATTTGTCAACTCAACCCGGTCAAAATAGTCGAAGAAGTAAATAAAGTAATCGGAGAAATCAAGAAAATCAAGAAAGTAAATGGAACCATTTTAATTAAATGTTCTAACAAAGACCAAATGACCAATGCACTCCAAATAACTGAATTAGTTAAACTACCAGTAACATGCACCCCATACCAGACAAAAACAAAAACAAGCAAGGGAGTAATTCATAAGGTAGACGTCACTATACCAGAAGAAGATCTGCATCACCTTCTTGAAGACCAAAACGTAATCTATGTCAAAAGATTTCTCAAAAGAACTAATGGCATTTTAACCCCCACCCCCTCAATTTTGCTCACATTTAATACCGACAGCAGACCAACCAAGGTCAACTTTTTATATGAATCTTATACAGTAGACTCATATAACCCGCCAGTGGTACGCTGCCATAAATGCCAGCTATTTGGTCATGTTCAAAAATACTGTAAAAAGGAAATACGATGTGTAAGATGCGGAGGCAACCATACATTCGAACAATGCACAAGAAAAGAAGACCCTAAATGCTTTAGATGCAACGAAAATCACTCGGCAGCCTACAAAGGATGCACGTTTTACAAAACAGCTAAGAGTATACAAACCATAAAAATAAAGAAGGAACTTACATACGCCCAGGCCACTAAAGAATTCAAAAGTCAGCCGATCCCCGCACAAGACCAGACAAACAAAGAAACCTCTACCCAAATAACTAGTCATCCCAAATACAATACCACTACCGTAGAACAGCCCGAACAAGCACCAAAGACAAACAACCCCCAGACCAATTTCCCCCAACCCAACTCTAAGCCAACTCCCACTCAATCTAAAATTCCTATACCGACAAAGAAAGCACTACAACCCCAGTCCGACAACACCGAAACCCAGCAATTTCAATTGAACCCTACCGACCTTCTTTCTTTCATTATATTCATTATAAATAACCTTGAAAAAGAAACCTCCCACTCAAATCGAATACGTCTTGTAGTTGAGGCAGCCAAACAATGCCTCAACATCCACAATATAGAGGCAGAGAGTCTCCATCAACGCTTCAACTAACAACAATCAAGAAGTAGACAATAGTAGTTCCCCCAATCCCCTTAGCATAGTTCAATGGAACGCACAGTCCATGAATGCCCACGGACCAGATTTTTACAACTCATTTTTTACAAAGAACCAATTTACCATGAAGCCCGATATTATATGCGTACAGGAAACCTTTTTTCACGATTACAACGTATTTAATATACCAAATTACACACATGTCATAAATAACGGGGGTTTCGAAAAAAGAGGGGGACTCGCTATTTATATCCACAACAGTTTTACTTTTATAAATTTTGGAACACCAATTGATGAAGAATACCAAAAAATAGATATAGTTATAAATAATCAGATTTTCACCCTGATTAATTATTACAATCCATGCAAAAAAAATCAATCTAGTAAATTTAAACAAGTTACTAGAAATTGCCAACAAAATATGATAATAGTAGGGGATTTCAATAGCCATAGTTATATATGGGGCAGTTCAAAAAATGATTACAATGGTAAAGAAATTATAAAATTCATAGATCATAACAACTTAGTACTTTTAAATGATGGAACACCAACTAGAATTGATCCACATACAGGTAATCATTCGAATCTAGACCTATCCCTTGCATCAATAACTTTAGCATCCAAAATAGAGTGGCAAGTTCTACCTGTTTTATTCGGCAGTGACCATTATGTAATACAAATAAATATTTATATCAATATAAATCAAACAAATAACACAAAATGTCATAACCCAGACACAACGTGGTCTTCCAAAAATGTAAACTGGGATATATATAAAATAATTATATCGTCTGAAATCCATCCTATTAACGATAGCCCTATTCAAGAAATATATAATATATTAACAGGCAGTATTAGAAACGCGGCAGACAAAACCATGTCCAAATCACATAAGAAAAAAACACATTTTAACCCAATACCGTGGTGGTCGGAAGAATGTGACCGTGCTATAAAAGAAAGAAATCGAGCAAAAAACAGACTTAATAGAAATCTTATCCTACATGATTTAATAGATTTCAAAAAGAAAAAAGCACTTGCACAAAAAATTATTAGAAACACAAAAAGTCAATATATGCTCAAATACTGCAATATCCTAAATAGGACATCAACGATAGGAAAAGTCTGGAAACAAGTAAAAAACATCAACCAATCGGGCCAAAATTTAAACAAATTTTCAAACTTAATAGACCCTGAAAAAAAAACCTCAAGTATAACCAGCCCATTAGATAAAGCAAACCTCATTGCTAAACATTTTCAGTCTATAGACAATAGACTAAATGATCAAGAAAAGGATAAAAGACAACTATATGAGAAAGAAGTGATCGATAAAGAAATCACGAAAGATGATGTCACAAATTTTTACATCAACTTAATAAATGAAAGTTTCACCAGACAAGAATTAATAGCAGCCATAAATGATATGAAAGATACTGCCCCGGGCAAAGACGGAATTAAAAAAATAATGGTACAAAATCTACCAGAGGTTGCAACAAACTTTCTTCTTCATATTTATAACTCTATATGGGAACGGGGAACTTTTCCTAACCAATGGTACACTACCATTCAGGTCCCAATCCCAAAAAAAGGCAAAGAACCAACAGATCCCGCTTCATATCGGCCCATATCATTAACGTCTATAATATGCAAGATTATGGAAAAAATGATAAAAAAAAAAGAATAACATGGTATTTTGAAAAGGAAAATATTTTTAACCCATTCCAATCAGGTTTTAGAAAAAACAGAAGTACGAAAGACCAACTTATTAGATTAGAAACAGACATTCATAAAGGTCTTATAAATAAAGAGTACACAACCACAGTTTTCCTGGACCTGGAAAAGGCATACGACCTTTTATGGAAAAAAGGACTAATATATAAACTATATAAGATTGGATTTAGGGGTAACATTTTAAAATGGACCCGAGCTTTTTTAGAGAATAGACAATGCATCGTCAGAATCGATGATACATATTCTGACCCTTATATTATTAAAAACGGCATACCACAAGGTAGCAGTATAAGCCCTATTTTTTTTAATATAATGCTAAATGATATTGACCTCAAAGACCCCTTAGTAAAAATATCTTTATTCGCCGACGACGTAACGGTTTGGTACACCCACCCACATTTACAATACGCAGAAAAGAGAATTCAGAGAGCAATCAACCAACTATCCACATGGTGCTCGAAATGGGGATTATATCCCTCCCCAACAAAATCTGCTGTAATTGTTTTTACGAATAGAATAAACAGTGTAACGGAAATAAAAATACAAGATAGAGTAATAAACCAGGTTAATGAATATTGTTTCCTTGGAGTGTGGTTAGACCACAGACTCACCTGGAAAAAACATATAAACTATATCACAGAAAGATGCAGTAAAAGATTAAATCTCCTGCGTTGTATCTCTGGAACAACATGGGGAAATAATAGCGAAATGTTATACATGGTATATAAAGGTCTAATCCGCTCGATATTTGATTACGGATGCGAACTGTACGACTCAGCTTGTATCACTTAAAAAAAAACAAGTAGACACAATACAATACAAAGCTCTTAAAATTATAACAGGAGCTTTAAAACTAACGTCTCTAGACGCTATGCTAGTGGAATGCGGAGAAATGCCCCTGAGTTTGAGGAGGAAAAAGTTGTTAAACAACTATTTTATATATCTCAATTTTTGTAACGATAATCATCCAACTAAAGAAATCTTAATAACGTGTTAGCAATTCGAACAATGTCAGTGGAAACCTGGAGAAGGACCTTTTATTAAAAGAATAAAAGACAACACAAGTATGAAAATTGAAAAATGGAATAGCTGTCAATCAAAATACCCATTTTGGCACCTCCCAACCCCACGGGTATCCTTCATAGTTCACACTAAAATGAACAAAAAAAGTAACAATCATCATGATTTAAAGGATTGTTCCTTAGAAGTAATATCTACTTTATATGCAGACCACCTACAAATTTATACCGACGGATCAAAGCAAAGTAATGATAGCACAGGTGCTGCTTTTTATATCCCAGAATTGAACATAAAAAAATATGATAAAATATCCCCAATAAGTATAGCTAGGGCAGAGTTATCAGCCATTATATTAGCCTTAGAATGGCTAGACAATTTGATATCTCTAAAGGTAGTTATTTTATCTGACTCTTTATCGGCTTTACAAGCTATTAGTAGTTATAAATATGAACAAAGTCTTGTTCTGGAAATACTATATTTACTTAAACATCTAGAAAGAAAAAGAATAAACGTGTATTTTGAATGGATACCATCACATATCGGATTACACGGGAATGATGTAGCCGACCAACTGGCCAACAAAGCAACCAAAAGAAAATGTATTGATTTTGATATCCCTAAAAATAGAAAAGAACATGAACATGACAACAAATACGAATGTATACAAGATTGGCAACGCATATGGGACATCTCCACCAATGGTAGATATCTATATGTTATACAAAATAAAGTCAAAATTTTTTATTTTCCTAAAAACCTAAATAGAAAAGATGAGACAACCCTCCACCAATTTAGATTAGGAAAATGTCCGTTAAATGTGTATCTACATGAATTAAAGAAACACGACGATGGAAAATGTTCGTATTGTAATGTGCTCGAAACTATTCATCATTATATATTTGAATGTAAGAGATATGAGCAATTAAGAAGGCCTATGGTCCAAGGGATAAAGAAACCCTATCATATCAGTGAACTACTTAATAGCGAAAATAATATACAGGCTTTACTGACATTTGTCAGAAAATCAAAACGATTTACGTAGTTCTAATTGCACATAAAAAAATCCGAAAGAATACCTATATATATCCCAAATTTCAAACACGTTTTCTTTTTATTATTATCATTATTATTATTAACATCACAGTCTAGAAACGGAAAAAAAAGGTAACAACTTAAATAATTGATATCTGTCAAAACTGTTACTCCACCCAAAATACCATTACAAGGAATATCTTCTAAATGTTGATACTCTTATATATGGACAAATTTTTTATTTTACTTTTGTTTTACTTATATTCGGAATTCTCCCTTTGTGGGAACCATATTAGTAAGTTAGGGGGCCCGGGCACCACAGGTCCGCACTGGAGTGACCTAGGGGGAGTGTCCCCCTCCCCCGAAAAGCTGTCAAAATGTACCTTGGCAGCAGGTAAGATGGTGCGTGGTTAGGGGGCTGGTGGATCGCGATGTGCCACCTAGCCGAATCTATGTTTCAATTTAATCAAATAGGGGAAAAGTACATTTCCCCACGCAAAATGTTATCAACTTTAATATTTTTTTCAGATATTTTCAAATCAATTATAAGTTACCACCCAACAAACCCAACTCTAATAGACATAGGAAGTGATGTTATAAAATGTGGTTTAATATAAATGAAATGGATATATTTACATTTGTATAAAAGGATGTGAATCCTTATGAATTTTAGAAACTAAACACGTAGAGAATCTCTGGAAAACATTTATATTCATATTATACGGTAAATAGAAAGTAAAATATGATATGTTTCAATACTGTTTAGCATATGAGATTCCTTTTTATAAACATAAAATTCATTATTATAACTTTTTTTCGGATATTGTAATGGAAGAATTAAGAAATCCAATTATAAGATTAACTTTAATCTCCATATGTCTGTTTCCCCTAGTAAACTAGAGGTAAATACACGAATGAAGTAAGAAATAGAGCACAAAATCATGTAAGAGCACACAGCGGAGGCATTTAGCATGATTACATTCCTCTAATTACGTTGACACAACAAACTGATGTACACACAGAATGCTATTACCACAAATATGTTCTACCCTCACTAAAATTCATTGACTCACTTGTATTAGATGACAAGCACGGCGGCCTGGTAGCTGGGGCCGGGGGTGGTTGGCATTAGCAACCCCGCCGGTCAACGGTTGAGGGAGCCCCCGTCGTTCTCCGAGTGTGAGACTTAACGTCTACACAGGGTGTGATGGTTTCCCTCTTCGCGGCTTCCCGCAAGATTAAGCGGCCATGGGTGTCTTGGATCTTGGCGAGGGAGTGACCCGGACTGGCAGGCTCGCCGTTGCCGAGCTCTCTTAACAAGATTTACAATGATGTAAAATAAAGCATTACAAAACCAGACCTTAACAGTATAGAGCATTTCACATTATATCACATTATATCATGTTCATATCCTTTCCTGTGTGCCCATAGAACGCATGAGTGCCTTCATATTAATTTCCTCCATGTTTACGCCACTTTTTTTTAGATTTCTATTAAAAGATAGTTTACGAGTAGAGGGAAATAGACGATTGGAATTCAAGAAAAACTTTTTGTGTATCAAATACATATTAGTAGTATTTAAAAATAAACAAGTCAATACAAGAAAGGAAAAAAAGGAAAAAAAAGAAAGGAAAAAAAGGAAAAAAAAAAAAAAAAAAAAAAAGAAAAACTATTTTATAATGAAATTAATAAATGAAACAAACTAGACAGTACAAAAGTGTATGTATATTTAGTTAAAAAGGTAAACACTTATCTGTATGTGTGTCTTTTTATGAGTATATCTTTATATAAATAGGTATAAGAATAAGTATTTTTTTCAAAATCCAAGCACAGCGCGAGAGGCATAAATAGTCAATTTTGACTGAATTGCCTTAAAACCTAATCCAAAAAAAAAAAAAAATCAAGGAGAGAGGTCGCTGCGTTTGGTCGCTGCGTTTTTGGACACTTTTTCTAATTATTTTCGGTAAATGTTTACCAAATGTGCTTGGATTTTTAACGAGAAGTCTCTATGATTGGATAGTAATTGTAATTTTCAATTTTTTTTTTCTAGATTTAAGGTAGGCATACACATATATTTATACATTTTTCGTTTTCTGTGTATGTATGCGTGTGTGCGAGTGTATGACTTTTTACACGTAGATAAAGAGTATCTAGTCTTAAGGATACAGTATTGAATACAATGGACGACCCCTTTTCTTTCGGGGAAGAAGTCTATGACCAGGCAATAATAGACGAGGGTCGGGGTTTTTATCAGGAAGGGGACAGCGAATCCATAAATACTAAAGAGGAGTGGAATGAAGCTTACAGTGAATACATCAACAGCATCATCAGCCCTGACTCCAAGGCAAACCCCAAGCGATTCTGGAGTTTCATCAACAGTAAGAGGAACGACCGTACTGGAGTAGCCGTACTGAAAGACACCAATGGGATTATACATTCAGGCAGCAAGGAGAAGGCCAACATGCTGAATCACCAGTTTGCATCAGTGTTTAACAGGAATGAGGACATGTCAACCATGAAGGATAAAGAACCAAGTCCATTTCCAGACATGGATGAAATCCAGATCCCACCAGCTAGTGTCTACAAACTGCTTTCTTCTCTCCAGGTACATACAGCTACTGGACCAGACAAACTGCCTGCACAACAACTGAAGACGCTGTCATTGGAAATAACTCCAGTGTTGACTATGCTTTTTCAAGCTTCACTGAATCAAGGAGACGTTCCAGAGGACTGGAAGAAGGCAGATGTAGTTCCCATCTTTAAGAAGGGAGAGCGGTGCCAAGCAGTCAACTACAGGCCAGTTTTACTGACATCTATTATCTGCAAGACACTGGAACACATCGTATGTAGCAGTATCCTTGAGCACCTTGATGACTTTAACATTCTGTCAGATGCTCAACATGGATTCCGGAAGAGACGGTCTTGCACATCCCAACTTCTCCTCACTATTCAAGATCTTTCCAGTGGAATTGACTCGAGAGACCAGATTGTTGTAATCCTGTTGGACCTATCAAATGCTTTTGATAAGGTTCCGCATGGAAGACTCCTCCATAAGATCCACTACTATGGAATCCGAGGTAGTACCCATAACTGGGTTGAGGAATTCCTTACAAGACGCTCACAGAGGGTATTGCTTGATGGATGCACTTCTCACACCTCTCCTGTCCTGTCGGGCGTTCCCCAAGGCAGTGTAGTCGGGCCTCTTCTATTCCTGCTGTTCATCAATGATCTTCCTGACTGCATATCAGCCAAGTCTACGGTGAAATTGTTTGCGGATGACTGCATATTGTACAGGAAGGTGTCAAGTGCAGATGATGCAGAATGCCTGCATAAGGACTTAGATGCACTCCAAGAATGGGAAGCAGACTGGCTAATGCAATTCCACCCTAAAAAATGCCAGGTTACGCATGTCTCTAGTAAAACGCAGACATCCAAAGCTTCCTTTCCTTACTTCATCCATGGAGAGCAGCTGCATGTAACAGAAACTGCAAAGTACTTGGGGGTCCACATCCAGAGCAACCTGAAATGGAATCACCATGTAAACGTCACCACCAAAAAAGCCAACTCTGTACGGTGCTTTCTGCAAAGAAACATGGGGGCCTGCCCACAGAAGACCAAGGAGTTGCTGTGCAAGACATTAGTACGCCCTGTGATGGAGTATGCTGCAATAGTGTGGGACCCGTCCACCCAGGAGAACATCAGAAAGGTGGAAATGGTGCAACGCCGTTGTGCACGCTTCGTCCTGGGTGACTATCGGCGCACAAGCAGCGTCTCAGCCATGCTGAATCAACTTAAATGGGCAAGTCTGCAGTAAAGAAGGGCTCAGCAGAAAGTAGGCATGGTTTACAGCATACTCCATGGCCTGGTTGATCTTCCAGTCACCTACTTCATACCAGTTGTTGGTCCCAGCACCCGTGGAAATCCACAGAAGTTCCATGTCCCCTTTGCCCGAACTCTGCTATTACAAACCACATTCTACCCAGATACTATCCGACTGTGGAACTCCTTACCATCTGCTGTCGTCGATTGCACCTCTTTGGAACTTTTCAAGCAGAAGGTGCAACACATCAAGCTCCGTTGAGCTTCAGACTGTTTTTTAGCTGCACATAGAATTCTTGTAGAGCCTTTTTACTTGCACTGTACACTCGGCACTTGACAAGCACAAAAGTACGATAATACGCCAACGGCGGACTGTACTATACTGGAAGAAGAGCAGAAGAAGTAGATAGGAAATTAAAAAAAAACGGCGCAGAGCCGCCAGTAGCCCTACAGAGACACAAAAACAAAATAAAGAAGAAGCCAATTTCATGGTCACTGTCAAAGCGACAGAAGAGGGAAAAAATATCTGTCAACTCAACCCAGTGAAAATAGTCGAAGAAGTAAATAAAGCAATAGGAGAAATCAAGAAAATAAAAAAAAGTAAATGGTACCATCCTAATTACTTGTTCCAATAACGACCAAATGACGAAAGCCCTACAAATCACAGAGTTAGTAAAACTCCCAGTAACATGTAACAATTTTGCTAACATTCAATAGCGAAAGCAAACGCATGAAGGTAAACTTCCTGTACGAATCTTACAGAGTAGACACATATAACCCACCAGTGGTACGCTGCCACAAATGTCAATTATTTGGTCATGTCCAGAAGTATTGTAAGAAAGAAATAAGATGTGAAAGATGCGGAGATAAACATGCATTTGAAGACTGCACAAAAATAAGAACCTACATGTTCTAGATGTAATGAGAGTCACTCGGTCGCTTACAAAGGATGCATCTTTTATAAAGCAGCTCAGAGCATCCAAACAATAAAGATGGAAGAGCAAATCACATATGCTCAGGCCGCTTAAGAATACATGGGACAACCGGTCCAGGTACAGGTACAGCCAGGGTTCAAATCTCAGTTTATTTAGTTTTTTTGCCTTTATAAATAGTGAGGCAAAGCAATAAATAATCAAAGTCTGATTGTTTGTGACCACTTTGCAAGCTTACGTAGCTTGTCATGTATGAAAATGAGTACATACTGGAATCTGGCCTCGCCGTGGTACGAAAAAATAAGACGCGTCCCGCATACCGAATGATGCCGAATCTCGTCACCCAAGTCCACAATGGTGTAACAATACCCGCTGCAATCCGGTTGATTCCGGTTCTAGCTTTCAAGGAGAGAGGTCGCTGCGTTTGGTCGCTCCGTTTTTTGGAAATTTTTTCGGTAATTGTCTACCAAATGTGCTTGGATTTCTAGTTACAAGTCACCTTTCACATTGATGTTCGAATAGTAATTTCAATTTTCAAATTGGATAGTGTTATTTTGTATCTAAAGGAGATAAGGTAGGCGTTTATATATATTTATACATTTTTCGTTTTCTGTGTGTGTTTGCGTGCTTGTGAGTGTATTACACGTAGATTAAGCGTAGCGAGCCGTAAAACAATGGACGACTCCTATTCTTCCGGGGAAGAAGCATACGACCGGACAATAATCGACGAGGGTCGGGGTTTTTTCCGGGATGGGGAGGGAGAATCCTTAGATAATAGAGACGATTGGAGAAAAGTAGACAAAAATTAAAAAAAAAGGCGAAGAGCCGCTAGTAGCCCAACAGTGACACAAAACCCAACTAAAGAAGAAACCAACTACATGGCCACTGTCAAAGCGACAGAAGAGGGGAAAAATATCTGCCAACTTAACCCAGTGAAAATATTCGAAGAAATAAATAAATCAATCGGAGAAATCAAGAAAATAAAGAAAGTAAATGATACCATTATAATTACATGCACCAATAAAGAACAAACGACAAAGGCGCTAAAAATCACTGAATTAGTGAAACTCCATGTAACTTGTGTTACATACCAAACAAAATCCAAAACATGCAAGGGTGTCATTCACAATGTAGACATCACCATACCCGAAGAAGACCTGTTTCACTTCCTCCAAGACTAACAAGTATGCTATGTAAAAAGATTTCACAAAAGAACAAATGGTATTTTAGCCCCCCACCCCTTCAATGTTGCTAACATTCAACAGCGAGAGCAAGCCCATGAAGGTAAGCTTCCTCTACGAATCGTACATAGTGGACTCATATATCCCACCAGTGGTACGCTGCCATAAATGCCAACTATTTGGTCATGTCCAAAAGTACTGCAAAAAAGAAATAAGATGTGTAAGATGTGGAGAAAAACACGCATTTGAACAATGCACAAAAAAAAAGAACCAAAATGCTTCAGATGCAATGAAAATCACTCGGCAGCCTACAAAGGATGCACGTCTTACAAAACAGCTCAGAGTATCCAAACAATAAAAATAAAGAAGCAAATCACATATGCCCAGGCCACTCAAGAATTCAAAAGACAACCGATCCCGTGTACCTCGACCTAAAGAAAGCCTTCGACTCAGTTGATCACGAAATATTGTTAAAGAAACTTCCTTTGTATGGAGTTAAAGACAGTGAACTTACTTGGATTAAATCGTATTTATCCGGAAGAACCCAACGTACATCTGTCAAAGGGACCTTGTCTGACATTACTAATGTCAGAACTGGCGTTCCGCAAGGCTCGATCATCGGGCCCCTTCTTTTTTCGGTAATGGTAAATGATTTACCAGGGATTGTTGAAAAGTGCCACATTATGATGTACGCCGACGATACAATATTGTACTACAGTGGGAAAGATATTAAAGACATTGAATCTGTACTGAATAAGGAGCTTGAGATAGTCAATAAATGGCTGACACAAAATCATCTCAGGTTGAATTTATCAAAAACGCAATATATGGTTTTTTGCTCCCGTAGGAAACTTACAAATTGTGGTGATATAAATCTGGCTGTTGACAACCATGAGCTGGAAACAGTAAATGCCTATAAATATCTTGGGGTTTGGATGGATGAGACATTAACCTGGCAAAAACATATTGAAGAAACAATGAAAAAGATTGGTTCCCGACTTGCACTCTTTGGTAGACTCCGAAAATACCTCACGGTTGACAGCTCTAAAGTCTTAGCTAACTCACTTATATTACCTTACTTTGACTACTGTAGCAATTCATGGTCCACATGTGCACAATATTTGAAAGACGGTTTAATAAGACAACACAAGAAAATGGCCCGGTTGATCTTAAAAGTCAATTATTCTACTCCCATTGAACAGGCATATAACAAATTAAAATGGGTTTCAATTGAAGAAAGGTGGCAATTCCATAAATGCAAAACAGTGCACAGTGTACTCCGCGGGGAAGCACCAGTTTACCTCATTGAACTTTTTGTAAGTTCAGAAAGTATACATTCACACCGGACAAGAAATGCAGTGCACAATGGTGTTGTGGTGCCACTTGTCCGCACACAGGCTGGTAAAAAAGCCTTTTCCCATTGTGCTTCGGTTCTCTGGAATCGGCTGGACAGTGGTATTCGGGGCGCTGTTTCTAGGCAGTCCTTCGCTACCTCATATTGGAGAATTAGAAATCAGTAGATGGTTTGGTATGAAGACAAACACATCAAAAAAAATTCAATATGGGGTGGCGAGGGAGAGTAGTGTTTGGAGGTAGTGCCTCGGACCCTGCTGTCCAGTTGGTTCCGGCAAGCGGAGGCATTGTGGGAGCCTTATAGTTTTTTTTTTTTTTTTTTTTTTTGTTTTCTTCTTCCTTTTTTTTTCTTAAAAGTTTAATATCTCGTGCAGGTCTGATGTCTTAGTAATATTTGTTGTTTTGTATTCATGTATATGTTTGTAATTTTTGTTGTACTATTGCAGGGCCCCCGAGTATAACAGTGTTTTACTCACTGATGGGGTTACCCTGGGTAAATAAAACAAAATAAATAAAAAATAAATAAATAAATAAAATCCCCGTAGAAACCCTGACAAACAAACAACCCTTCACCCAAATAAATAGCCAGCCCAAACACAATGCCACTACCTAAGATCAACCCCAACAACCACTAAAGACCAACAACCCCCAGACCGATTTTCCCCAACCCAACTTTCAGCCAACTCCTACTCAAGCTAAAATTCCGATACCTGCAAAGAAAGCACAACAACCCCAGCCCGACAAAACAGAAAACCAGCAATTCCAATTTAAGCCTACAGATTCTCTGTCTTTTACCCAACCTAAACAAAATACCACTACTTTAGAACAATCCCAACAAACAAATTAAAGAACAATTTCCCCCAATCCAACGTTAAACCAACCCCCACTCAATCCAAAATTCCTGTACCAGCAAAGAAACCCCAACAACCCCAGCCAAACAAAACCGAGAATCAGCCTATCCAATTAGACCCTCACCGACTTTCTTTCCTTCATTGTCTTCATAATACATAATCTCGACAAATAGACATCCCACTCAAATAGGATACGTCTGGTAGTCGACGCAGCAAAGCACTGCCTCAATATACACAATATAGGGCCAGAGAGCTTACATCAACGCTTCAATAACAACCAACAAGAAGCAAACAATAATAGGTCCTCCCAAGCCTTCAATAGAACGCACAGTCTATGCATGCTCACGGACAGGATTTGTATGATTCAATATTTAAAAAGAACCAATTTTAACATTTTAAACCCATTCCAATCAGGATTCAGAAAAAAACAGAAGTTCAAAGGACCAACTTCTCAGATTAGAAACCGATATACATAAAGGTTTGATAAATAAAGAATTTACCACCACGGTTTTCTTTGACCTGGAAAAAGCATATGACCTATCATGGAAAAAAGGTTTAATTTATAAACTATACAAGATTGGATTCAGAGGAAAAATTCTAAAATGGACCCGAGCTTTTTTAGAAAATCGACACTGCATCGTCAGAATCGAAATACTCCGACCCTTATACAATCCAAAAACGGCATACCACAAGGTAGTAGTACAAGCCCTATTTTATTCAATATTATGCTTAATAATATTGACCTTAAAGACCCCTTTAATAGTCAAAATATCATTATATGCTGACGACATAACGGTATGGTTCACCCACCCATACTTACAATATGCAGAGAAAAGAATACAAAGAGCAATTAACCAACTTTCTAAATGGTGCTCACAATGGGGAGTATATCCCTCTCCAACAAAATCTGAATAGTACCCTTACCCAAGACGAAGGAGCTCAGAAGTATCAAATTCTTATAACCCGTATCGACAACGCGAAATCACTAACCATCAATATCGGCTTTTCGGCTTTTATAGAGCACCAAGGCAAAATTTCAAAGGTAGGTGTACATTGGGAGTTGCACCTTTCACCGACTAGCACAAGGGCTGAAGCCCCCTCCAAAGCGGAGGATATTATATCTGTAGGAAAAACGTCATCAAAGACTAAATAGTACTTTACCCAAAGGAAGTAGTTACAAAATATCAGATCATAATAATCCCAATTGACAGCACTAAATCACTTACTAAAACGAACCCTATTCACGTAACACGAGACTACCATACTGCCATAGGAAAGCCGAAATATATTACACAGAAGGGAAGAAGACTTCTAGTAGACTGTGCTAGTCTAAGACATGCAAATTCACTGCGAAATGTAGATGAATTGGCGTCCATTCAAACCAAAACGACGGGGTAGGTCCCTTTAAAACAAAACAAAGGGGGCAAACGTGGGTATCCATTTACGAACCCCTGATACGCCGTTGTCAAAACTATCAAGGTAGTGGACATTCAAAAGAAAATTGTAATTATAAACTAAAAAGAACAAGAAGGGGGTGGTGGAATAAGGGCATGTATGGATGGAATAGAAAGGAGAACAGTTTCTGAAAACAAACACAAACTGGCATGCAGTCATGGGGGCGGACGACCCGGGATTGTCTCCTCCCACGTACGCAACAATGCCGAATATGGATGGCGTTGCCGATCCGATGGCAAAAAGAGGAGGATTTTTGGTTGCTGGAGGATTGCTGGAGCGGCCAGCGGCGACTGCGTCTTTTTTGCGACTGGAGATTATACTCTAGGTCATTTGTTTCATATAGAGTCCATTGATTTTACTTTTGGATATATTTTGGATATATTTTGTGCTCATTGGAATTATTTTGGTGACCATTGGCTTTTCACTGGGAGTGCAAGGGACCAACATCATCAAAAAGAGGTAGGTGTACATTGGGAGCTAACATCTATTTGCACAATCTAACCAATTATGGCGGAAGCCTCACCCGAAGTTGAGGATATGATAGACAAACACGAGGATTTTATAACGGTAGGGGAAAATGTTAAAAAAGACCGAGACTAAACAGCACTTTCACTCAAGACCAATCCAACCAGAAAATCCAAGTACTAATTACCCCAATTGACATAGAAAAGTCTCTAACGAAGGTTAACCCCATACATGTCACCCGCGATATACACAACGGTATAGGAAAACCAATAGCAATAACTAAGAAGGGAAGAAGCCTTCTAATTGAATGCAATAATATCAGGCAGGCTAACTATCTCAGGAATGTGTCCGAAGTGGCTTCCATGCAAATAAAGACGTCGGAGTGGGTCCCCTTCCCCAAAACAAAGGGGGCAATAGTGGGGATCCCACTCGACGTCACGGATGACGAGCTCCTTACAGAATTGAAAACACAAGGCGTAGTTCATGTGCGCCGGATCATGAAAAGAGTCAAAGGTAATCTGACAGGCACCACTGCTTTTTGTTTATCGTTTGATTCAGACCATCTCCCTGCACAGGTTTCTATAGGGTACATGTTAAAAAGAGTAACAATATATGTTCCCCCCGTACGGAGGTGCAACAAATGCCAAGGTTTTTGGCACATAAGGAAAACTGCAAATATAGTCTAAGATGTGTAAGGTGTGGAGAAAGCCACACATCTGATAAATGCCCCTCTGTCGATAGCCCAACATGTTTTAGATGCAATGGTAAGCATAGCGAAGCTTACCAGGGCTGCCCTCTATATAAAAGGGCAAAAAAATTTCAATCCGTCCAATTCACGGAAAAAATAACCTTTGTCGAAGCAAGGAAAACAAATATCATATGCTGAGGCAACCAAAGAAAAGGAACAAAGTAACGATCAACCAATCGGAAGTAAAATTCACCCTACTAAACATAACATTCCAAAGCCGTCAACCAACCAACCAGAGGTCATTGGGATCCCTGATATCCCCATCCCCACAGCCACCTTTCCCAGTATTCCAATGACTGAAAATATCACAAGCAAAGAAACGTATATCCGGAAAGTGGATAAAACAAAAGAAGTGGAAAAGAAACACACCGAGTCGGAGCCGACTCAAAATATTAGTGAACTAATTGCCTTTTTAGTTTTTGTTATAAACAATCTAGAGGGAAATAATACAAAAAGCAATAGAATTAAACTCGTGGTGGAAGCTGCCAACAAATGCTTTGGTTTCAAAGCAAGGGCAGAATTTATCCACGAGATGCTAAATAAGGACACATGATCCAATTATACTATGGCAGTGGAACGCCCAGGGGCTCCGCTGCCATGGTGACGAACTTATTCGATTTATATCTACTTCCCCTAAGCCACCAAGTATTATATGCATCCAAGAAACATGGTTGAATAACACCAAACATAAATCTTTTGAAATTCCTAATTTTACAGCAATTGTTAAGAGTAGGTCACACAAAAAAGGAGGGGGATGTGCCATATATATTAGAGATAAAATCTCATATAGGATTATACCTACGCCCTCAAACGAGGAATACCTTAAAATTGTTATTACTCTAAATAATTTTGAATGCGACATAATAAATTTTTATACCCCATACCTGATAGAGCTTGATTTACTCTATTCTATAATAAAAAATTGTAATAAAAACATGATTTTTTGTGGTGACTTTAACAGTCACAACCCACTATGGGGTAGTAAGAATATAAACAGAAATAGTAAAAATGTAGAGCATTTCATACTAAATAGTAACCTTTATCTTTTAAATGACGGCTCACCGACACGCATAGATCAAGGAAATGGCACCCTCTCGTGCCTAGACCTCTCACTGACATCTCCGCCACTGGCTTCTAAATGCTCATGGGCAGTATGCAACACTACCCTCGGTAGCGACCATTTTTTAATTGAAATAAAAATCCAGATCAGTCCTCCTAACACTCCAACTACCACCCCTATTACCACTAACTCTCAATTAGCGATTCATAAGGCTGACTGGGTTTTATATAAATGCATTTTACAAAATATGAAATTAGAAGATGTTTATGATGTAAATACGCAAACACTTTAAGACAATTTTATGGCGAAAATAGTAGACGGTGCTAACGCAGCGATTCCACCTAAAAAGAGCAACTCACTCAAAACGCCAATCCCCTTGGTGGACTAAATTGTGCTCCGTAGCTGTCAAAAAGAGAAACAAAGCTAATAGAGTATTTAGAAAGTCGTTAAAAATGGATGATTTACTGGAATTTAAAAAGAAAAAAGCGGAAGCCCAGTTATGTATAAGAAGAGCAAAAAAGGAATATTGGGAACAATTTTGTTCCAACCCTAAATAGATTTACTTCACTTACAAAAATTTGGAAAAAGGTTAAATCCATAACTCACCCCCAATCTAACTCTATCCAATATAAAATATTTTCAAATGGGAAAGTTCTCAATGATGATTCGGAAAAAGCTAAAAGATTTGCAGAATACTATTCTGATATTCAAACAAAGTTGGTTAATCAATATGATACTCAACCCAGGGTTACACCTATAAACAATGATGATAATTCGGAAGTTCTTAATGAACCCATTACCATTGATGAACTTAACGAAATAATAAACATAACTCCTAATACCAGCTCAGGCCCGGATGGGATTAATTCATCATATATAACCAAACTACCCTCAAATTGTATAAATAGTTTAGTTTTTATTTTAAACAGGATTTGGTCCAACCCATCAAGTATTCCTGTACAATGGAAAGAATCTCACGTTATCCCTATACTAAAACCAAGTAAAACCCAAGCGGAACTATCCTCATATAGGCCAGTCTCCTTAACTTCGGTAATAGGTAAAATCATGGAGAGAATTATATACAAAAACTTTCATGGCACTGTAATAAATACAATATTATATCCCTCCCTTCAATCTGGTTTCACGGAAAAAAGAAGTGTAGTAGATAATATAGCAATATTAGATACGGATATACATAAAGCCATAGTTAGCAACAAATACGTACTGGCTGTTTTCTTAGATATAGAACAGGCGTTCGATAGCGTACGTAGTGATATTCTAATGAACAAACTAGTAAATTACGGTTTTTCTGGTTCCATATTACAATGGATTAGATGTTTCTTGAATAATCGGACTTTTCAAGTCAAAATCAATAATACATTATCCAATGTAAAACCAGTTAAAATTGGCCTCCCCCAAGGCAGTGTAATCAGCCCAATTCTTTTCAAATTATATATTAACGACTTGATAGAAAACAGTAACAACTGTAAAATATCAATTTTTGCAGACGACATAGCAATATGGTACTCAAGCAAACAGCTAGGTTTAGCTGAGAAAAATGTGCAAGAAGATTTACACTCCATATCTTCCTGGGTACAAAACATCCACCTCAAACTGTCGGCTATTACTGACACAATCGTAGAAGCTACGCCAGAATACAAATTCCTGGGTGTAATTTTCGATAGTAAATACATATGGAAAGCCCATATAGATACAGTTATATTAAAATGTAAAAAACGTCTTAATATTATCCGATGCATCACTGGAACAAATTGGGGAGCGGATACAAAAACTCTCCTGATAATTTATAAAGCAATTATCAGATCAGTAATAGATTACGCTTGTCAATTTTATAACGCAGCCAGCCCGTCGGTAATAAACAAATTCAATTCTCTACAGTATATATCTTTGAGAGTAATCACAGGGACACTTCCCTTTACTACCTTAGAGAGCCTTCAGATATAATGTGGTGAAATGCCTCTGGATATTCGTCGTATATATTTGTCTCATCTATATAAATTGAAAATAATAAATGCCAGCAATTCTCATCCTACTAAGGACATATTCGCAGAGTGCTGGCAATATCAGTTACGTCATTTTAAACATCCACCGTTACCGGTTGTCACTTTAGATTACAACCCGGATATCAAGCATAGTATCAACCCAGATCAACCCATATGGCACTTACCCCTACCTGTAGTTAATCTTGATATTCATGAATCTATATCTAAAAAGGACAACCCATTTTCTATAATGCAAGCAGCTTTAGAAACTATAAACAGGTCCTATACCAACTCTTTAAGAGTTTATACAGATGGTTCAAAAGACCCCAACTCACTTCGAACTGGAGCCTCTTTTTATGTTCCGCAGTTAAAATACAGCGAAACCAAAAGAATATCAAATATGTCAGTCTGTAGATCAGAACAGACCGCCATTATTCTGGCATTAACTTGGCTTGAAGAATACCAACCTATTCAAGCAGTTATATTATCGGACTCGTTGAGTACACTTTTCTTATTAAAGAACCGTAAACATATCAACTCGCCTCTGATTTATGAAATTTTCACCAAATACAAAAACCTATTATACTCAGGAATTAACGCTTCTTTCGCATGGATACCAGCTCATTGTGGTATCCAGGTAACGAGGTAGCTGATCAACTAGCAAAAATTGCACTAACAAGTAACGAAATAGAAGTTACGGTAAAACGTAATTTTGTTACGCATTTCCTGTACAATGTGGGAAAATCGGGCTAGAACATCTAACAAAACAAAACACATTTATCCTATAGTCAACCCTGTATATGTTATTCCGAAACTTGATGTAAATTCAAGAAGAGAGGAAATTATTATACACAGACTACGCACTGGAGTGATATGCTTAGCAAAATTGTTGTTAGATATTAGAAAGCATCCCAACGGGTTATGCGATGTTTGCAAACAAACTAAAAATACTGAACATTACTTATTATATTGTTCAAAGCACAATGTGGCCAGAAATCGTTTTCTAAAACGGGAAGGCCCTTTAACATCAGAAGAAATATTCCGGAGTAATGACGGGATTTCTTCGCTATTAAAATACGTAAAGGCCACTGGCCAATTTCATGAGCTGTAAAGGTTAGGCCAACAAAATTCACCTATATAGTTATAAATTTGAGTAAATGATAATTATATTTTGGAGAGCATTTTTAGTTTTCTTCCAAATTATCGGAATTCAAATAGAAATGTTATACCTAAATTTGATATTTTTACTCGGAAAATTGTTTATATTATCTGTAGCTACCTACTGTCATAGATTTTTACAAATCTTACCTATTAGTAAGCTAGGGAGCTCGGGCGGCCTTTTGGTCCGTACCAGAGTGACCTAGGGTGAGGCGACCTCCTCTTCCCGAAAAGCTGCTGCAAAGTACCGTGGCAGCAGGTAAGACGGTATGTGGTTAGGCGCCTTGGATTAATTCGAGTGGCAGTAAACACGCGGCTTATTAACCTGAGAGCGCATGCATCAAAGCTGTCGGAGTTAATCCCGGATGCACGATTTGCCCACGAAAAGCCGCATTGTGTGTGTGCGAAGACCGTGACGTCTTTTTCAAGCCAGAAAAACCACGATTAATTTTCAACCCATTGAAAGATTC